>VZTM01020750.1:198256-211686 GCA_013400555.1 Jacana jacana
GGATGAACAATCCAAGTTTACCAATGATGCAAGACTACCTGGAGTAGTCAAAGCTGCAGTGCCTGCAAGAGCCACCCAATAAAGACTGCATTGCTTAAAGTCACTGTAGATATGGCAACACACACACACCCATGCACCCAAAGCAATGAACACAGACCCTTAGGCAAGCGCTAGGGAGTCTGCCAGAGATCTTGACTTTGTGACATGTAGGCCATGCTGTGAAAACTGCAGTCCAGTGCTGAGCAGCAGACAAGTAGATAAAACATCTGGAATCGTTAGAAAGGGAATGGCCTTCCCCTCTCACTCACACGTGATGGTAACTGTCAATCAATCCCCTACGTTACCATAAACTGAAAGTGTCATGTAACTCTTGTCATCCCACTCAAACAAGAAGCNCAAACAAGAAGCCTGCAGAATTCTTGGGAGAAGAACACGAGGAGAATTAATCAGGACAGATGAGCTTAGAAAAGATGTGGCAAGAAGAACTATTATACAGTATACATTATGCTATATATAATACATTAATCTGTAACACATACTATCATGAATACACACAATGGAGGTGACCACTCATTTTTCAAAAATATACTAAAGCCAGTTAGACAGTTGTGTAAAATAGCACCTTTTTTCTAAGGGCAGGCATNTTTTTATTCTGGGTGTTTTGTTTGTTGGGTTTGTTATTTTATGGTTTGTTTTGGGGGGTGGGGCGGGAGGGAGGGTTGAGGTGGTGGATTATTTTTAAATAAGTGATCTGCAANAACAACTCACACAGCCCTAACTTGCTGACTATTACAAGACTGTAACAGAAGGAATGGAAATACGGGAAATATTTTTTTTTTTTAAATAATTGACACTATCCTATTTGTGCTTCTTAGAACCATTCCTCAATAATTAACTCCCAGCTACTTCCACAAACAGGAAACTAGGCCAGATAGACTTTGTCCCTATTCAGACACTACAGCTGTCCTCATGATCCTGGATACAGCAGACATGACTGCCCAGGCAATATCCCCGTCTCACGACGGTGAGAAGAAAGGAGGAAATCACTCCATAAAACAAAGAACACACTAAACCAGCTACACACTAGCTACCATAAAATGCATCATAATAGCTAGTCACGAGTAACAAAAAAAATATTATGTCCTTTTTGATTTGAAAGGAAAGGATACTGTCAACTGTTAGAGACAAGGCGTTTTTACACAGAAGCGCAAAGCCAGGCCGTCTCTAACCAATACTGTGATAGTCAGAAATAGCACATATTCGCAGGAGTAAACAGGGTTTTTGAAAACAGCACTGGAAGCCAGCATCCATAGAACAGGATGGCTACCTCAAATGAAAGGAGCTACATAAAACAGAGCTTTGACTCTGGAGACAAGGACAAACACATCCAATGATGAAGGAAAAGAAATAAAGGCAATATACTTATTCTATAGAAATCCTTCAACTGTAAGGTACCGTTCAGCCTGTAAGATTCATGGCAACGTCACGGGCAGAGCAGTAAGATTATTTTGAGCTTACTTAAAAGCCAAACAGAAGCTTTTGAAAAACACAATGAATTGATACAGATCCGTATCATTATTTATCATATTTATAAAAAAGGAAATGTTACTGACTTGGAAGCACAGCTAGTTTATCAGGCTCTTAGGTTTGGACTAGACAGTACGTGAATCACTGTTTTGACAGTGAACACCTACAGAGGCTCATTGCTGACAGACTCACCTGTGACAACAGCGGTCATTTGTGAAATAAAACCACTTCAGCTGAGAGCTTAAAAGCTACATGAGGAAAAGGCAGCTCCAATCCCTAAATAAGGCTAGCAAATACTCAGTTCTTACAAAAACTCAGAACACCAAGGCCAGGTTGTGACAAAATAAAATTAGTCCAGTGACATGAACTTATGACTCAATAAAAATAGTTCACAGCAGTTTTCTTCTTACTTAGAGCAACTTAAATAAAATGAACAGGAATCTTCCTAGGCAATGTAACTCCAATTGACACTACTGGTCTCCTAAGTTTTCCAAAGCTATCCTGTAACTATATTTTCCTCTGTGAACCAGCAGGGTGTTTATTCTTAGCACTGAAAATACTGGCTCTAAAATGTAAGAAATTGAAAATGTGAAACAAATTAGAAGCTGCTCTCTGAAAATACATAGAAATATCCCTGCAACAGTCATTATAGGGAGTGCAGCAAATCAGGAAAAAATATGTTTAGCCCTCGATGGAAATCTTTGATTGGCAAGACCAAGATGCTTTCCTCATCAGTGGGGATGCCCAATACATCATTATGGTTCATGACCTGCATGTTCAGAGCTCATCACATTTACAAATGTCTTCGCCACATTTATTTCCCACGGATCTTTCCCTCTGAAACTACAAAGCAACCAGAAACTATGCCCTGAAACATCTCCCACGTCCCAGGAGTCACAAAGCTGACTCCAGCCAGGCTACGACAGAGTAACCGTACATCAGCATGACGCAGGCTCCCTTAGGAAGTTTTCCTTGAGATAATTACCAGCACAAAAACTGATACTAGCCACGGAGATAACCACAAATTGCTGCTATTGTGATCTTGTGTAATTACCTCCAGCGTTGCTGCACACCCTCAAGGTTTCCACCCCCAAGCAAATCATGGGATTGTCTTTAAGACTGGTGTACCAAATCCCACAGCTGCACGGCTGAGCATTTCCAATATGAGAGCACAGGTTTTCATCTTCAAGAAATTACACATTTGTAACATTTCAGAAAGTTTGCTATTGTATTCTTCAGGCAGCTTCCAGAATGTTGTTGGTCTGTCAGCCAAGCAGATTCCTCTCAGAGAGGAACCTGAGAGGATTCAGCAGAACAAACTGAAGTTTCTCGTCACCAGTGCCAGCGGTACAGCTCACACTCGAGTTGAAGAAATTCACACTTTGAAACATCTCTTCAGAAGACATTAAGTGAACAAAGCACTTCAATATTTTCTTCAAGCACTTTTGTTTACTTTTCAATGTAAAGCCTAGAGAGCATATTGCTTAAACGAAGTCAAAATGGACAACCTTATGCTTTAATCCTCCTGTTTATTTTATAATCCATAGCAATGGAGAGGCTACATCTTGTTTTGCTCAAGGGAAGTAAATTTCACATCACCAGAGAACATGTGGTGTGTCGGCGCATTTTCGTGCTATGTTGCCATCGTTGAGAACACCATGCCTGATGCTGTATATGATTACTTATGTACGTGACAGTTCTTAAAAACAAGGGGGAGGCATCACTAGCAGATACAGTCAGTAGTTGCAAAAGGCTGCACTTAGTTGCACAAGGGTTCAAATCCATAATCAACTGTGACGCTTACACCACTCCTGTCTTCAATGCAGGTCTCCAAGGTGGATCAACACTTGCAGGCTAATGAATATTACCAGGGCACAGATTACTTCCACACATTTCTGGCCATTTTGTTAAGTGATAGAAGCTATCCAGCTTTAGAAAAGCAGTTACTCTGTCCATCAATATTAAGATGTCAAGAGCTCTAGAGATATTTTCCACTCAGAATATATACTGCTGGCAGAAGAGACAGACAGTTCTAGACATTAAGTGCATATGAACCAGAAGAACCAGATCCAGTTTTCAGAAAACCGACGGTCTCCTTGTACCACACAATCCCCTAAAGCAGTGTTTGCTTAGCTTACCTTTGAGCAATACCCNGGGGGTGGTAGTGGTGTAAATTAACATCTATTTAGGCACCTGTTTTTCAAAGGGAATTTATAATCCATATTACATAGTTAATTTTCTAGGACCTGGAAACGACTTGAACTCAAAAGAAGAAATGCAATGCCTGACAGATATCAACAACTGGATGTGCACCAACAGAATTCCACAAAACCTCCATTGATGTAGGGAGTGTCTTGGAAGAAGTAGTCATTGTGGATTGTTATACCTGAGTACCAAAGAACTTTTAATATGTTCATACCTAGTGTACAGCACATCATCTTTTGTTTTCAGTAAAAACATGTTATGATTCAGATATATTTACATATTACTAAGGACAGTGCACCAAACTCTGTGAGAATGAAATAAAGTGTATAAGTAATGAGAAAATTAAGGAATCCAAATTAAAAAAATAAAATTTCGTTTTCAACCATGAATTATTTCCACTGCTAAAATGGGCAGATTTAAGAATTTTCTACACTTCTGAGAAAAACCTACAAAGAAAAAATTACCTCCAAACACTAACATGACACTAAACACAAAGTTAAGAATCACTGACAAGAGCAGGAAACAAAACAGAGACACTCTATAGAAGTATGACGTTTAAGTAGAATAATTTAATTAGAGCTTGTATCTAAGTAACCTTAGTGATTTTTCCAGAATTACTGAAGAAATTGTTGTCCTTTATAAAAGAAAACAGGGATAAAATATAAGGAATGACTGAAGAAATTCAAAACACTATCCACTCTAATCTCTAAAGTCATCTGGAGTTTAACTGATAAATGAAAATACTGTACTATTTCAGAGTAAGATCTGATCTCATATAAACAATCTTACAGGGGTGGAAAAACAGGGATTCAAAGCTGTGTTTAACTACAAACAAAGCCACATATTTCCATGTGAGTATTCTACAATCACAATGCAATACAAAACAAAACCCACTCCTTCCTGTACTGAACCTGAACGGTATCAGTCAAAAGTTTCACTATTCAGTTCCTCAGTGAGCAATTAACAGCTTTATAAATTGTAGGTCTTACAATTTGCTAGCATTTACTCTGCCGTCATACAACTCAAGGCTTTTTGGTTTGTAATCCCATTGCCCATTTCTGTTTTTTCAGAAACTAAATACCTCTGAATGGACAAAATACTAAAAGGGTCTATCACTTCACAATCCAAATTTATTTCTGATCTCATTTCCTCCAGGTACATTGACAACTCTTGAGTTGTCAACAACTTGTTTTACATCAAAAAAAGTATTAAAAAAAAAAAGAATCATCACCAAGCAGCAGAAAACATTAAATAACATGCCTTGGAACTTTGCTCTTAAGGTTAGAAACTATTGCTAAGATTTCAAAGATGGCAAGACTTCACATCTGTTACATTAAATCTACTTAATTTTGGTATGCTTCAATTTCCTTGAGTAAAATACAATTTGTCAAATTTTAAGTAATTGTTATACCATTTTCCAGCACCTTATTACATTTTCAGCAACCCCTTAATAAACTGGAAGTCTGTGTCAACTGTCAGTGCACCAGATCAAAAAAGCCACCTATTTACGGTGATTGCACCCTTGTTTGCAACACCCAAGGGCACCCTTTCTCATTTTTTGTGATGGTGCTCCATCTTCAACTTCATGTGGTTACCTATTAAAAGTCTTTGGCTCATCTTGCCTTCTAAGAGAGTGCCCATCCCACATGCACAACTTGCACTGCATTATGAGAAGTGTTGTAATAGAGGTACAGTTTACTGGGGGGAAAGGTTTGCAATGCTTTGAGATTGAGAACCAGTCAGTAAAGAAAGTTTATGAACCTTAAGATTTAATTTAAATTATATAACCTTGAGACCCTTAAAGAAACTGGAACCTATGATCACAATTTGGGTCAGTTCAGGGAATGGATTTGTGAATGCAAATCAGACAAGAACAAAATACATTTCAAACTGTGACTTTCAGAAAAAAAAAATAAACCTCAAAAACAAAACACTGGAATGGACCGGAGGTCATAAGGTATTCTGGTTTTCCTTCCAAAACTGCAAGCTTTAAATAATATGTGCTCAAGAATGGAAAATTCCTTTTCTGTCAGTGTACATTAAAGTTAGTTCTGCTTTTTAAAATGTGTGACTACTTCATCAGTCTCCTGCCTCATCTCACAGCCTAATCAGAAAGGGAAATAACTCGGTATCTCAAGGAGACACATTCTTCTAGTGCTTTGTTACAATTTAATTATCACTTGGACAACTGGCATCAAACACTACAAAGCACCCATTAACCTCACTAGACACTCTTCTCCTTGAAACTAAAACTAGATGAGACTTCTTAGCTGCATGAGTCACAGACGTAGAGGAAAACTACACGGTCTGTGGCATACCAATATTCAGGATACTTTTCCTCTCTGTTATATCACAGAATCATAGAATCATTTAGGTTGGAAGAGACCCTTGGGATCATCAAGTCCAACCATCAGCCCTACTCTACAAGTTCTCCCCTACACCAGATCCCTCAACACCACATCCAATCTACTCTTAAACACAGTCAGGGAGGGTGACTCTACCACCTTCCTGGGCAGCCCATTCCACTGACTGACCACTCTCTCCGTGAAAAATTTTTTCCTAATGTCCAGCCTAAACCTACCCTGCTGCAACTACAAATAATAAATAAATAACTATTTTTTTCTTCCTCCAAGTTTATGACAACTTAATTGTATCATAAATGTCAATACAAACAAGTGCAGACATCCTTTTGTCACTCTTAGTACTATTACAAAGGTGTAACATAGAACTATCTAACCCATGGTTTGACAAAAACCATCTTAAGTCTCACTCCAAGATCCATTTTGGTAATTAACCACAGGTGGTATTAGTTCACTAATCAAAGTTGTTCGATGCTTCCCATCATGAGATCGTATTTTCTTTCAGCGGTTGATGAATTTGCCATACTTTAATTAGCTTGGTCGAAACCTTCCACGGTGCCTCAAACCTTCAGTTCTCCTAACATCTAACTGAAGTGGTTCATCCAAAGGGACAAATGAAGAAATAAATGCTTCCATTATAAAGCAAAATTGACAACTTAATTTTAAACACTCCAGTGACCCCTGCTTCAGTAAAAGAAGTATATCTGACAGCATCCATGATGTGCACATAGTTGTCTATATGCCTTCTGTTGCTTGAGTCAGCCACCTGTGAAAGTGTCCAGCTACTAGAAGTGGCAGCCAATTGCAAGCCCTGTGAGGACATCCTCCATGATAAACACTTGGTAGGCTTAGAGCTTTAAGCAGAGAGATGCTAAGGCAAAAAGAAGGAGGCCACGCAAACCAAACTACATGTGGCTGAAAAAGGCAAAACATTTGGAGCTTGGGACAAAAATAGAGGAGTGAGAGAAACTGGTAAAGAAAGAACATTTTTTCCATTGAATTGAGTCCTGAACCACTCAAGTGAGGAGAATGATAAGGGATAAAGACTTCTAGGTAAGCAAGGGGTAAAACTGGAAATGGCTTAAGGAAATTAAGAGAAGGCTGGGATCAAGCACTGGAAAGAGGAATGAAGCAACCACAACACCCTACCCTCCAGCAGCTGGAGACCAAGTTCTTGATGTACCTTTGGCAGCAGAGAAACCTAAACCTGGTGGGCAAGGTATCCTGGTCCCCTTTTAGTGCTGACCACCCCAGGAAACATTAACCTATCGTTGCTTTGGAAATTTGCAGTTCAGTTGATAAAACTACACGGACACCACTAGGAAACCACATTTCTTTTGTCTTCTCTAATAAAAATTAAAAGAAAAAAAAGTAAAAGCAACTAAACACAAAAATATTACAATATAAAAATAACAGCACAAATCACTGTAGAATGATTTAAGATTCCTGTAATTAAGTGTTATAGAATCCTGGCCCACACTCCTTGTAAGCATACATGGTAATATGCCAGACTTCATGGCCAAATAGCATGCTCTCTCCCTTCCTCTCATCTGCAAAGAAGAATTACTTTTCAGTGCATAAAGACTGGTTTTTTGGAGTAGAGAGAGATGATTTTCAGGACACTGACCGCAACTATGTTTTAGGAGGTAGAAGCCAGTCTTGTTAACAGAGCTCATATGGAGCTCTGATATGGAAAACATATGGACTCTATCTGAAAAGTCCCTTCCAACCTAGACAATTCTATGACACATATTGTCATTTCTGGAGGTATTTAGAAGATGGGTAGATGTAATGGAGTGCTTAGCAACATGGTTTAGAGACAGTTTTTCACAGAATCACAGGATGTCAGGGATTGGAAAGGACCTTGAAAGATTATCTAGTCCCATCCCCCTGCTGGAGCAGGAACACCTAGAGCGGGTCACTCAGGAACGCATCCAGGCGAGTTTTGAATGTCTCCAGAGAAGGAGACTCCACAACCTCCCTGGGCAGCCCCTTCCAGTGTTCAGTCACTCTCACTGGGAAGAAATTTTTCCTCATATTTAACTGGAAACTCCTATGTTCCAGCTTGCATCCATTACCCCTTGTCCTATCATTGGATGTTACTGAGAAGAGCCTGGCTCCATCCTCCTGACACTCACCCTTTACATATTTATAAATGTTAGTAAAGTCACCCTTCAGTCTCCTCTTCTCCAAGCTAAAGAGACCCAACTCCCTCAGCCTTTCCTCGTATGGGAGATGCTCCACTCCCTTCATCATCTTGGTAGCCCTGCCCTGGGCTCTCTCAAGCAGTTCCCTGTCCTTCTTGAACTGAGGGGCCCAGAACTGGACACAATATTCCAGATGGGGTCTCACCATGGTAGAGTAGAGGGGGAGGAGAACCTCTCACAACCTATTAACCACCCCCCTTCTAATACACCCCAGGATGCCATTGGCCTTCTTGGCCATGAGGGCACAGTGCTGGCTCATGGTCATTGCTGTCCACCAGGATCCCCAGGTCCCTTTCCCCTACGCTGCTCTCCAACAGGTCATTTCCCAACCTATACTGGTACCTGGGGTACTTTTTGTCAGTGTTAGGTTGATGGTTGGACTCAATGATCCGAAAGATCCTTTCCAACCTAGCCAATTCTACGATTCTGTGATTTTTATACCAAGGAAGAATTTTCCTTTAAATATTTTGTAACAGTGTAGACTTAGATGCAGCTTTCCAGTGACCAAGTAGTTAAATTAGCACTGGAACTGCTACAAAAAAGTTAGATCAAAAAAATTGAAAAAAAAACTTTTCAGTCCAAAGTTCAAAAACATTTTTAAAAGTGACAATCCCTAGCAATGTGTTATTAAAAGGTATACAACCAAGGTTTTTTTTATTTTGTATCAAAACAAGCTGTACAGAAGCTTCTCTGTAACTCAAAGAGAAGAAAATCTGGCCATAACAAACCGCAGCCAGCATCAAACATCCCCCAGGATTCCAAGCCTTTAGACAAAGGGGCACCTACAGGAGATGCAGACCTAGTTATAGTGTGTCACGACTTTATTTAGTATTGACATAGTGAACTACTAGATTTTCATACGTGAAGTATCTTTTGGTAGTAAAAATTTAAAATAAGGAAAACTTTTTCTTTTTACTTGGATTTTAGTTACAGTCAGTGACCAATTTGTCCTCAGAAGAGGGCTAGGTGCTTTTCTTTTTGAAACTACAGGATGAAGACAGTACGGGTCTGGATTCAGACATCTCATTAATGAAAACTAGGAAGTCGTAAATGCTTATCTCCTGTTTTCTGAAATTACTTCCAAACTTCAAAATAATTTTCACTGCAAGTCAGCTGACTACAGCCTGTAAGTCACTGCAGGGCGTGTGACTATATTCCACGATGTTGCCACTCCCTGCTGCTCATCCCCACTCCCTCTAATCAGCTAATTAAATTGCTCATGCAACATTTCCCCAGCCAGCTTTCAGCAAAATAAACTAGATTGCTAAAGACCTACTGTTTGCAGCACTGGATTTAGGATGGAAAGTCTACACCAGCCAAACACGTTTAGGTTGAATGTGGGGCAACTGTACCAATCATTGATACGAACAGTAGCCTCCAATTAAGTGCTGGTGATCTGCAGATAAAGAAACTAAATTTTTAAGTTCATCTGGAGTTAGAAGGAAATATGTACAAAATACATTATAAATCTCAGACCATGATGATGAACCATAAACCCATAAACTCACCATCAGTCTTCTAGCCACTGACAGTATATCTCTGTCAAGGAGCTGTAAGTAGGTCAGTCATCAGAAATTGAAGGAGATTCAAGTGGTCAGCAAGGACATGTATTTTGGTTACAAAATGTATTTCTTTATGAAGCTCTGTTGCTAACAAATGTTTCAGATCTCACAGATTCAAATCTCTGGTTGATGTTTCACATAAGAAGTCCACATTACACTTTTTTTTCCCCCCACTCAGGTGGGAGCTTATCTTAGTCCATCTCTTCTACTTTTCTGAGGCACTGAGAGCATCTGTGCATTTTTGGTAGGTAGCAGGGTTTAATTTTATGACAAGAACTGTAATTGTACACTTATTTTTTGGTGAACAGTGAAGATACACAAACAGAGAGGACTGTTTACAGTTATATGAAAAAGAATTCACTCCTGACAGAATTGTACAACATTTTTAGCCTTTTAAGACAACTCTCTTTAGGTACTCCTAGAGTCTCCATGCATTCGGGGTCTGGGTTTTACCAGGAGGACTATTAAGTCTTTGTCATCGTAATACTTCAGTGTCAGGTTTGCTTCATGAGAAACAGATTCCCATGAAGTTGGCAAACATTACTCATATCCAAAACAAGAGACTGAGGCAAAGATGCCCTACAACGCCAGAGAGGCGCAAATGCAGCCTGTGGCAAAAGAGGCAATTTAATTACTACTATCCCAGTTTCCAATTCACTAACATTTCCAGTTCCTCGCTTCTCACAGGATTCCGTGTTGAAGCTTTGCAAACTCAGACTCATCGCTGGCTTCCCTGACCAGTAGAAGTAGGGAGGTGATTGTCCCCCTGTACTCAGCACTGGTGAGGCCACACCTTGAGTATTGTGTCCAGTTCTGGGCACCTCAGCACAAGAGAGATATCGAGGTGCTGGAGAGAGTACAGAGGAGGGCGACAAAGCTGGTGAGAGGCCTGGGGCATAAATCTTATGAGGATCGATTGAGGGAGTTGGGGTTGTTTAGTCTGAGGAAGAGGAGGCTGAGGGGAGACCTCATCACTCTCTACAACTGCTTGAAAGGGCACTGTAGAGAGGTTGGTGCTGGTCTCTTCTCACGGGCAATGAGCGACAGAACAAGAGGGAATGGCTGCAAGCTGCAGCAGGGTAGGGTTAGGCTGGACATTAGGAAAAGGTTTTTCACAGAAAGAGTGGTCAGTCAGTGGAAACAGCTGCCCGGGGAGGTGGTGGAGTCACCCTCCCTGACTGTGTTTAAGAGCAGATTAGATGTGGTGTTGAGGGATCTGGTGTAGGGGAGAACTTGTAGAGTAGGGCTGATGGTTGGACTTGATGATCCCAGGGGTCTCTTCTAACCTAAATGATTCTATGATTCTATGGTTCATGGAACCAAACCACCAAAGTGCTCCATGCCTCTCCACCCTCACATTTTAGTCACCTACACCTTCGACATCACCGGTCACAGCTATGATATTTTTTAAGATGACGATTTCCTTAATCAGGCAGAAGAAATTGAGTTGAGCAACAAAAGCCTTGCCTTACACCCCTCCCTAACATTAGATTGAGCAACCACAGAAACTCCTCAGGACTCCAAGGTGTCAGGAAAGAAACAGCCCTCCTCCCTCCTCTTGATAGCAATCTCCTCTAGCAGTCAGAAGAAACATCAAGTTCCCAGAAGGTAAAGACGATCCAAATTAAATTTATTTTGCTAATAAATCACCGTAGTTGAAGTTTTGGAAGCAGGAGAACCAATTGCTGGGTTTTACCTTTTACAAAACAGGGGAAAGGAAAAAAGAAGAGGAAATACAGAAGTTCTTCCACCTACTGAAAATACATAGTTTAAAAGGGGGGAAAAAGGTTTACCTTAGAGCTTTAAAGTTCTGTCCCACCAATTTTCTTTTTTTGAAAGTAGAAATAACACTATGGTATTAGAACTGCATTTAAGAGAATCCAGTATTTTTATAACATCTTCCAGCCCTAGAACAAGACACTACTTTTTAATTCTACAGAAGCCTTTATTTAGAAATAAAGACACTTTACCAAAATGGTCATGTAAGAAACATAATAAAAATTGTTTATAAATGCTGATTTTAAAAGTGGACATTTCTCTTAAATGTTGACTTAAATATAATTAATGTTTAGAATAGTTAACAGATACATAAAGCTTCAAGTTTTTCCTGTTAATAATCTTAAAATTCTTTCCACATAAACACCCAACAAAACACTACCTTATGTCAACACAGTATGTTTCCATTATAAAAAAAAAAAAGAAAAAAAAAAGGAAAAAGAAAAGAGACAACTGCACACATCTCTAATGAAAATCTAATGTCCTCCTTTCTCCTGCAGCAACAAAATATGTATTTGTAGAGGAAAGAAAGCAATTTATAATACTGTCATGATTTCATTATCCAGAATCCAAATACTCATCAGGAGTTGGAGAATTTGTTGTATCAGATACCAGCCAACTAGACACCCACAAACTCATTTTTGCATCTAATTTGTTTAAGAAAATTAACACAGTGATGACTAACTGATACTGTGTAGGAAGTGTTTCGCTTCCTTTACCATGAAATCATGTTTCTATGATACTACCTTAAATGATTATAGTATTTTACTGAAAAATACACAGCTTCCAAATAAAGTATTGTGAGTGCCCACAGCAAAGAAAGCATCTGATCAGGCTCTCTACATCCCCAATAACAAGAAGACCGTCAATCATGATCCAATATCCTTCTGAAAGGTCAGATAGGAAAATGAAGAACAGATGAAATTGCACTGTTACTAGCTATTCAAAAGGATACAGCCTCTCAAGCACTGCAGTAGAGTTCCCTATCTATTCCCTATTTCCAGCTTTCAGTCACTGAGACTATTTTTTCCCTTTGTACCACCCTTGAACAACAGGTCACCCTGCACCCTTCAGAAACCTCCTTACTAATTACAATTCTTTAGAAACTCTGTATCTAAGAAACATGACAACGTTTTTCCTAATCCATATATCAGAGTTGGTGGATGTGGGTAAATAAGTAGAATAAATTAAATATTTAAAAAAAATCTAAGAACTGAAGAAGACAGCAGGGCTGGTGGCAGAGGGGAAGGCTTCCTTTCTATAAGGGGTGAGGCAGGAGAAGTGTAGGGCCACAGAAGAGGAAGCCTTCCCCTCATTGCCAATGCCTAAACAGTTTAAAGCTTTCAGTTGATTTTGCTGTTTCACCGGGGTTCACAAGAACTTTGAAATAACCCCCTCTTTTCTATTGTCAAACTTGTCAAACACTCTGCTCCATCTGTTTCTAGTTTAAGAGCCAAGCCAAGAATTGTGTACCTGACAAAAGCTATTTAGTTTCTCAAAGGAGCAACTTGCTGCATTTCCAGCATTTACCAAACAGTTGACTCTTTCTGCCTTGAGGAGTTCAGCACTCCAACACGATGCTCAGGTACACACCAAGGCCACTAAAAAGATCCCCCAATAACTTTTTAAGCTATGGAAGCCATTCTCCTCATGGCCTGACCTGTGCTTACCAAGAATGCTCTGAACTAATTAGAGACGGAATACTAACACTGTATTAATAAGGACGGGAAAGAAGCTCTCTCCTAACTTCACAAACATAGAATCATAGAATCACTTAGGTTGGAAGAGACCCC
>VZTM01020750.1:236126-284414 GCA_013400555.1 Jacana jacana
CGTTCTATAAATAGGCACAGTTCCTTCATTACAAATGACCTTTCTACTCTCAGCTTGGTTACACAGAACACGGACCATGTCTAGGTGGAGGTCATAGGATGTAGCATCTTGTGAGAGTCCACCTAAGCATGCATGCAGCATGAAGTAAATGTTGTGGGTTTTTGTGGTTGGATTTTTTTTGTTTGTTTTTTTGTTTTTCAGTGCTATAGCAATTTGCTAGGGGGGCAGAAGTTCTTTCTGTGCATGTCACCTACCTGTAGACTGCTACACCCCTTTATACTAGAGGTACAGATGTGGTCTCCTCTCTCTGAAGACCAAGGTAGAACAGTTAGTAGTTGATGGGACATTTGAGGGAATCCCACCAAGTCATACAAATGAGAAGAAGTGCCAACATTCATATTAGCTTTTCGTGGCTCCTGTTGGACTTAGAAAGGAGGTGGGAGGTACTGCTTCATTAGCTTGACTTTTGTGTGAAGCATACTCATGTCAGTGGGGCATTGTTAGTAACATCCTGAGGAAGCAGCTTCAGGGACTGGGGAGTTTATTGTCCATCTTCTGTGATAACATAGATGCTATTACAACCCCAAAGGTTAATTTCTTTTGAAGGTCTAAATTATGGAGTATTAAAGGTACACAGGGGATTTCTTTCAGAACACTGCATTTTCTGAAGCAATTTTAGGACCAACCAATTTCTTGGAGTTGTGCTCCCAGGAAGCACAACTAAAGCTGCTAAGGGGAGCAGCTGAGGTAGCCAAGCTATAGTATAAATGTATAGTGTAGCTGTATTGCACACCAGAGGGTATATCCAGTAAACTACTTCGGATGGTGAGGGGTTGGTCTCATTACTTTGTCCCACTTCTGACAATGAAGTCATGATCTTTAGTCCCAAAGAACAGGAAAGTCACAAGAGTGGATCTTAAGTGCTTCCTGCACTATGTTTCTGTGTTATTACTGCATTTCCTCTTGGTTCCTTGAACCAGTTAAGCCATGCTCTTGAGTTTTCTGATCATTTCAGAAACCACCACCCAGCAGTTTGTGGAGCAGAAGGTTGCAACTTTGCTTCACCCAGTCCCAAGATGCTGCATGACTGACTGCTGGCTGTGCAGCCACTGGAGAGGAAAGAAACCCAGCAATGTTTGGCTGGACATTAGGAAAAAATTCTTCACAGAAAGAGTGGTCAGGCACTGGAATTGGCTGCCCAGGGAGGTGGTGGAGTCACCATCCCTGACTGTGTTTAAGAGTAGATTAGGTGTAGTGTTGAGGGATATGGTGTAGCGGAGAACTTTGTAGAGTAGGGCTGATGGTTGGACTCAATGATCTCAAGGATCTCTTCCAACCTAAATGATTCTATGATTCTGTGATGCTCATGGGAGTTCAAAGGAGAGCACTGGCTGGTCTTTGTGGTCTGAATGTGGACTATACACTCTTTCAGAATTCTGTTTGATGCTTGGTTACAGCATTCAACAAGACCATCCAACTGGCCATGGTACACTGACATTTTTAGCCATTTAATTAAACAGAGCCTTGGAGACTTCTTGCATTGTAAGAGCTATGAAATTAGTGCTGTAATATATTTTGATTTGGTTACATTGACTGGCCTGGGAATAAAGGTTTTATGATACAATTTTCTAGTGCTAATGGGCTTTGAAAATATAGCTTCTGGGTGATGGGAGATACTCTTTAACAAGATCCCACAGTCTAACAATTTTAACAAGAATATAAGAGTATCCCACCTAATTTCTCCTGAGGGAGCCAATGAACGTAACCTCTAAAAGAGAATGCAGCAGAAGTGCGGCCTCGGATACCTTTGGAAGATAGTGAGGACAGAATAGACATTCAACACCTTGTAGACCAGGGTATTGTCTACATGCTTACAAACATAAAGGTCTGATTTTCAATATTGCTGTGTGTGGAGGGGATAATATTCTTTCTTTTTACCATCTTTTTCATCAGTTAGTTCCTGTGCAAACTGTCTCTCACGTAGTGTGTGTAGGTGCAGGACAAGGTCTCCTTATTCTGAAAGGGAATTATCTTTTTGTTCTTTAAACTAATATAATGATGACAATGATTAATGGTGGAATTTTCCCAGAAATGTGGCCACAAAATCAGTCTTAATGCAGGCTCAAAGACTGCAATATTCTCAGCACTGGCAGAGAGAATAGGGGATTTTGGTTTTTTAATCCCCAAGCAAAAATTGTTTCCTCCAGTTCATGGATGCGTTTTTCTACTCGGTTGTTTTGTACTTCATTCATATAAACCTTGTTTACTAATTTAAATGCATAATAGGCAACAGTTTCAGTAACTAATTTGTGTATGTTTCTTCACAAAAGTTAGGTAGGATAACATTTCCCTGAAGAAAGTAAGTCAGTCAATAAAATATTTGTAACATGATTGCATCAGTCAAATACAATTATTGAGCCGTTCAGATGCGCACTCATTTCATGGACTGATGTTTTAATTCTTAAAGAAAACAAAAAGAACTCAAACATTATTATTTTTATGCAAAGGAGATATTAATTCTCATCCTTTTAAATATATGTTCACCATCCTTAAATGTAAATTATGAATTTACAACTCTGTAATTATATTCAAATCACTGAGGAAAGGGAAGCGATACCTCTGCTTTTCTTCCAGTTCTTTTTAATGGAGTCTGTAGCTGTCATAATCATGACAGATGTTACACTTTGGATATCACTGTTTTTCCAATATCCCTGCCTAAAGAAAACTTGAAATAGAAATAATTGTGGTGAGAATTTTCCCATTCATTTCAAAAATACATTAAGTGAAATGCCAGTTTAAAATTAGTTTTACAAATTAGTACTGATAATTACGGTAAGGACATTGTTTCTTCAAAAGTAAATCTAATTTCAGGAGGCCTGTGTGGATAAAATGAAGAACCATGCTAAGCATATAGTAGGTTTGTAGGTTAAGGCCTTCAAGAACATATTGCAGGATCTGTTTGGGAGAACATCACTGGTTTTACTGCATCCATTTAGCTTGAAGACAGACTCAGTTTTCAACACTTTGGGAACTGTTGTGTCAGGTAATGTGTAAAAGACTATGAGATCATGAATTGTTGACAAAACAGTTTTTACATTTGTAAGGTATTTAAGATCTTCATTGGGAGCTCTAAATTCAGAAAGAGATGAATTAAACTGTACAGATAAACAAAAATAAGTTCTCATCTGTCTCTATATCCACAGGTTTCCTTTTCCTTTGCTAACCAGGGCTGTGGCCCCAGATTTAATTGAAACAGTGATTAAAGTATCTGTTACCAGACATTCAAATGTAAGCTATAGCAGACTCCTTAACAACAGAAATGCATGCCTGTCATATTTTTGTAAACCTGCTGCTTTCCCTGAGAAGCAGGCAAGCCAGTGCTTCATCTTAATGGTGCTGGTGCACTGGACTGAAACTATAACCTGGATCCAAGGAGAGCGTGAGTAGGCATTTCTAAGAGCTGTGCCTAAGGAACACAGGACTGTTCTCCTTGCAAGGAACAGTGTTTTTCTTACTCTTGAGCACGCTGTTGCTAGTGTAGAAAACCCAGAGTGGAGTTTTCAGTGTTGTGCAATGCCGTACTTACACTGTGAGCTTGATTGATTGGTATTTGCAATTTTTAGGTTTTGGTTTGGGTTTTTTTTAATGTTTCTTGTATGTGTGCTAACAGTTGTCTCCAGGCTACACCATTTGCTTGATGAAGATGCTGCCTTGGTGCAGAAATGAGGCATACAGGATTTGTGGATCTCGTATCACTGGCAGCAGTGAGAACTGTGTCAATAATTTCAGAGGGAAGGGAATTGGGACCTGTAGAACAACGTAAGTTTCATTGAATACTAAATAATATTCCTTAACAAGACAAAATAACTCTTCTCTTTCTTTCTTTCATTACTTTTGGATGACCTTGCCCCCAGCTTTTATCCTCTTATTTTCATAATCATGAGAAGCCGAATTAATCTCAGGTATAAGACTGCCAAACCAGCTTTGAATTTCTTTGACTCTTCTGATGCTTTATACTTAGAGCCCAACAACAAGGGCTAGATACTAGCTAGATCTTAGCAGCTGAGATACTGGGTGGCTTATTAGTTTGGCAGATCCATCTCTCATCTCCTCCTCAGATGTTCACATGTAAAGACACATCTACTTGTATTGTGGCAGGCGTCCATTCACTCCTGAGTCACTTTGGGTTTGTTTCTTTTTTGTATTGGGTATGCTACAGGTCATATGTTTTGCTTCCAATAAAAATCACTTGCTCCCTCTGTACATAACTGTGTAATCAAATCCTGAGAGAGTGGGAGGGAAGGGACCCAGAAGATGAGGTTAAAAAGCAATGCTCCTCGCAGAGAAGTAAAGCAATAAAATAAGGTGGGCAGCTGGCAAACCGGTGGGGAGAAAAGCAGAGAAAGATAAAATGGTTAACCTCAAGAGCATAAGACCACAAATGAGGAACAAATGTATTTGAAATGTATTTTTTCAGCCATTTGAAAATGGCTGAAAAAAGGAAGGGAAAAGTTGAAATAATAGAATAGTAAATCCACGTGGGCAAACTAGAAGATCACTGTCAGGATCAATGAAAACACATAATAAGCAGAAAAAGCAAAACACGCGAAACATTCTTATCTGTAAGCCAGAAAAAATGATCAGGATAATGACTTGACATGCTTTTCATATTTTTGAAGGAAGGAAAATGGCAACAGAAATAGTGAGGGGAACAATTTTAGATACCGATCGTGGAGATGAAAGGCTTCAACAGTTTCTCTTTCTGTCTAGTAATCTAAAAGTTTTACTGTTCTAAGTATAAACCAGGCAGTATAAATTTACCTTCAAATGAAAGCAAACATAATTTATTTTAATTTATAAGTATTTTCAGCTTTATTTTAAATAATAACCTGTCCCTGTGGAATTGTAATTTTTGTTCTTCAGTACCCAGGTAGATTGCAATACAGCATCTTGGCAGAGAGGTGGCAACTCTATGCACCACTGCTCTAGCAGAGGTGGAATTAAGCCTGAGGAGTCCCAACCTTGTACTATTGACAACAGAGCATAGGTGTTCTCTTTTACCTAATGAGAATTTGTATTTCTGAAGCAGGTCTCTCCGGTTCGCCATCTTGCTGTCCTCAGTATATTTTTGTATACACGGTAGTAACAAGCAGGATTTCAACATCCAGGTCACTCCTCATTCATGGAGCAGGGAGATCTCTTTATGCTGGAAAGCAGAAAAAACATTCGGCTTCAAGATCAGCTGCCTGGATTTCAGAGGCATTTTTGATGGTGAGTGTATGCCTTAGTTCCCATTGGAGCCTACTCAGCTCATCACGTACATTTATTTTAGGAAGAGCTTATCAGCTCTCTAGACTGAGTCTAGACTCTAAGCTTAGCTGCCTAAGATCTTCATGGACTATAACAAGAGTTCTGTCACCTTGCTGATGTTTGGACACCTGTGTGTAGGAGCGAACTCAAGGTGACGTCCTCTGGGAGCAGGCTGGGTGGTCATGTGACTTGCCTGGCAGCTTGGGCTCCAGCTGCCACCCAAGGCCCACTGCCACTGTTCCACACTGGGAGGCTGCACAACCCCCCCAAGCAGTCAGCAGGCTGATGGGCTGGGTGGGGTGTCTTCTTAGGCTGGTATCAAGTGTAGGTGTCTTGCATGATAAGGAGCTCAGCAGGTGCCATTTTACTCGCATCTGGCGGCTGTTTTCTCTATTGAGGGCAAACATACTGACTGAAGCCTCTGTGTTTTATAACCCTTGCATGCAAAACGTCCCACTGCCATTCACCAGACCTTCATAATTTCTGCTAAAAAATAAGCTGGGGCATTGGAAAAAAAAAAAAGAAATAAAAGGTTAGGTCATTTGTTCTTATAAAGACTAATTATAAACCCCATGACTGTGTTATTTAACATCCAGTTCATTTTAAGTCTGTTGGCAATGCTCCCTCCTGTATTTCCTGAACGTGTTCCTACAAACAAGTTTTCTGGAGGGGTGAGGTCTGGCTCAGGGAGTTTGAAACAGCTGAGAGGGGAGAGTTACTTTTTGTATTTAGGATTGTATTTGCTGCTGGTGTCTAATAGGACCCCTGACTTAAGAGATACTGCCTAGCTTATAAAGTAAAAACAAATAGTACAGGCCAAATTCCTGTTTTCATATTAAAACTTTACCAAAAAAAAAAGAAGTAAAATATTGTTGAGAAGTCAAAAGTCCTGGAATTTTCCACGTCAAGTTTATCCAACACAGGCAGTACAGACTAAAGGAAAGACTTTTTTGTGTTTGTGGTTTTAATGGGATGAAGCTAATATTGTCTTCCTAAATGTTAATCCCTTTCTATAGTGATAGAATATCGTGTTTCTAATTATAATATCAGAGATGGGTGGGTTGGGTCACTACAATTGAGATTTGGGTTAGGTGTGGATTTATAGCCCTGCTCCTCCCTGTAAAAGCTGGGACTGTTTCTGTCTGAACTCATATTTTCAATTAATTTGCAGTAATTAAAGGGTGCTGTGTGGGATGGGGCTGAAGAGAAACACAATTAAAATGTAATGCTTCTCCTTTGGTATCTGTATCCTTATGTATTTTAAACCATCTTCAGTGCTCTGACGAGTTTAAGTCTTCCTGCATCACGTACTGTGCAAGCAGAAATATGTGAGTGAACTGTTGCCAATGGCTCTAAGCAAGCATCGGGCATGTTTCAGATTACACTGTGTTTTCTTGTTCAGATCTGATCTCCCTGCTAGGCGAGGCTGAGAAAGGCAGCTCTAGGGGATTTGCTTCCAGCAGCAGCAGCAGCAGCAGCACATGATCCATCAATCGCGTGATTCTGACCACCGAGGCCTAATGGGGAGGGTGAAGAAAAAGCAAACGCTGCCTTGGGGAAGCAGCAGCAGTTTCTTCTGCTCGTGGGGCTCCTCTGCCAGCCGGACGCTTCATGGCTTCTCCCAGGTTAGAAACCTACTGCTGCCCGAACCGGGATGCAGCTACACAGCTCGTGTTGAGCTTCCAGCCTGATGTCTTCTGCGGAGTTTGCATTGGCAGCGCCTCCATCAGTGTGCTACTGACCATCCTGCAGCTCCTGCCGAAGAAGGGACAGAGCCCCCGAAAGATGCCCAAAGCCTCCTCCTCTTCCACCATCCTTCTCCTTATCTCTGTTTGTGACATCCTTGGTGGCTTAGGTAAGCACCAACTTGATGTCCCTCACCCTTGCTGTAGTAGGGTGCTTTGAGATACCACAGCCAAATGGAGCGGGTGAGTGGACAACAGAGATTTCTGAGGGAAACATGCTGTATGTGATCACGGGATGATGGGCCTTTGGGGGTGAAAGGTCTCGTTTAATAGTTATATTTTAGAAGTAAAAGCTTGTGATAAATGTACACCAAACTCTCTACTTTGAACAAATTAAAATCCGGAGCAGTGCCTGGTTCTCAGAGGGAGGCATAAAAGTGGAGGCGAGGCAGCATATTTAAAACTAAAGCCGCCATCAAACACTTTGCTGATCTCTAGGACTAGGTTTGAAAAACACTTTGTGTATGTCTTTAAATCTCTCAGACCATCTTGTTCATGTGCCAAACACTTCTCTCGGCACATCATGTCCACTGCAAATGAATTTGAATTGCAGCTGTACACACATCGTGCTGGACACAGGCTTTTGAAATGCAAGCGAAGCTCCCTTATCAAGGGCAGCCTGCTGCCTGACTCCTGGTTGATAGGTTGGAGGAATAAACCAGCAGAGAATGAAACAAAATGGATGAGTCAAAACGAAACTGATGTGTCCAAATCTGTCCCATCAGTCTATGGCATTTACTGCCAAATTCGGTATAAATTACCATGACACATGCCATGAAAATACAGGATGATCTTTCTTCTACAATAACACTTTTTCCCTCACATGAGGTAAGAGAAGTAGCACTGGTTTGTAAGTCTCTCTTGCTGCTTGAGGAGGGGGTGGGAGTTCAGGCATTTTCCCCTTTCATACCTAGCCAGGTTCTCTCACGGTACATAATAAGTAACAACATTAAAACAAACAATAGAAGAGGAAATAAAAAGGGAGATGGGAGAAGTGTGTGTGCATTCACCTGGAAGAAGTTCTGCCAGTCAAATGAGGCCAGCAATAGATAAAGTTATTTTCCTCCCTTTCTCTTTCACTGACAAACTCAAACTATTTATCCATCATTGTCTTGAAATTAGACACAGTTTGGTGGGTGGGAAACTGTTCTCTCTTGGTGGGAAACCTGGTGGTTTTGTTCTGCTCTATATGGGTGCTTTAAAAGCTATTCCAAGCAAACCCAGTTAAAAATGGCACTAACAAACTGAGTTCATAAAAAAAAACACATGTGTTTTGTTCCCACCTAATTCCAAAGCCCTGCTTTATTCAATCCTGTGGCAGAGAGGAAAAGAGCTGCTTGTAAAAATGAAGACAGTGAAAAATGGGAAATATTGTTTTTCTGCAATGAGGGATTAATAGAGAAATGAACATTAATATATGAATATACAGCCATAAAATTGTTAGTAGTTACTTACTGGTTTTTGTCAGTCTGTTAAATGCTACCCAATTCATTTTAGGGAAATGCCTGACAGTATCTGTAAGTAAGGGAGACTTTAATCTACATAACATTTCAAGCCCCAGTATCTCCAGGCTCTTGGGGCTACTTTCCCTGGCTGATGAGATTGATGTTTAAATAGCGCAGCTGTCCCTCCTCTGCAGCCGTAGCCTTCCTTCCAGTGGACGCACAAAATCTGGGCTGCGATGTGAAATATGTAGCTGGGGAGCAGCATGTGACTCAAATCACGCCAGCAAATTCAAAGCATTAATACTTTTTTTTTTTCTTTTCTTTTTTTTTTTTTTTCTGTAGGTATAATCTTCAGGTCAAGTGTATGGCTGGGCTTCCCAGGCTTCATAGCTAACATTTCTGTGGTGAACAGGACTGACCTGTGGCCTTCTGCTTTCTGCGTGGGGAGCGCGGTAGGTGCAGAGGTGGTCTCCCCTTCCTCCCACTGCTGGTTGACAGTTCCCCGTCGTGGGGAGCCTGAAAGGCAAACTACTGTGTCCAAAAGGAAATTTGGCTGTGAGTCAGAGCCTGGATATGAAGGTTTCAGCCTCTGCCACACCCCTGCAAGTGCGTTCATGCCTCCTGCCGAAAGCCTGGCTCAGGGCAGGCCGGGTGCTAGATGCCACATGGCATGCAGGGGAGCACAGGGCAGCATGGGTCAGACTGGTCCCATGGTTCTTGCAGTACTTGCTCCTTTCAAGAGCGCTGGTTCAGTGGCGGGCAAGACCTGCACTGAAGTCAGGAGTATGGAGGCATAAAGGTACTACTCCAGCGCATTCCCCGCACCCACGGCATGAGGCTATCTGCCCACCTTCTCCAGCAGGAATTTACAGCCTGTGTGATGGCACATTGTGGGGACTGACCGAAACCAGCAATTCGGGTAGCCTAAATTAGCTTTTGCGGTGTGAGAGTGTGTGTTTTAGGCACAGGAGGACTGCAGGGTAAATATACCCAAAGATGTAAACCTGCTGCAGAAGGTCCATCCCTGCCATGCAGGATCACAGTTCAGATTGCTGTCTACCACTTAATTCAGCAGAGTCTCCCCATATACACAATGCTATGCTCACATTTATCACTGCCAGTTTTAAGACCAAGAACATACCAAGTAGGTATGAATGATCAACAAACACGTTACATGAAAAAAGGAAGTGAAGGTTTTAACAAATTTTAAATGGAGCAGAGAGGAACTGTGGAGCCTTGTTAGTGTAACTTCATCTTCTCTTTCACCTTCCCAAAATCCCAAGCCACACGTGATGCAGTATCACATTTTAATTACTTTCTTTCTTGTTAGCAATTGTGGTGAATTGTTATGGTATGACTGACAGGTGGGATGTTGAAACAGGTGCTATGAATATTTTTTAGAAAGTAGCAGATAATCAGTGTTCACAGAATTAGTAACTTAGAGAGTTTTCTGCCAGGTTGGTGCTTGAATATGGACATTCAGAAATGACCACATCTGGCCTAGTCTAATTAAGTATCTCCTGGATTAAAACACATAGAATAAGAAAATGTAAATGCATTACAAAAGTGCAGATTGAAACTTGGCTTCAAATATTACAATCAGTTACTGAGAAATAGAATTTGAGTTTACCGTACAAGAAAAATACATGTTTGTACTAAAACATGGAGAATGACAAATAAGACAGATCACTACTTTACCCAAATTCAGCAGAAGCAGGGTGCCCAGTGAATTAATGTATGAGCAATAACAGTATTAGCTTTACAATTTGAAGTTTACAATATAGAAGAGGATATGCTGCACAAAAATTATTCAGCTTTGGTAGTTTTGAAATAAAACTATTTGTGCTAAAATGCAACTCACTCTGCCTCATATGCCTCTATGATGACAATTTCAGTCATGATATTGTTGCGCTGTAGAAACAAATATCAGTTTTACACATCTACCAATTCTCAGTTCCATCATACATGTTTACATTTGGCTTATTAGATGCAAATGGTGGCTTTTTTTTCATTGAGGAAAGGGAAACCAGCAACATCAAGATCTTGTAGCAAGTCCTATTCAAAATCCATGTTTCCCTATGTCTTAAATTTTGCGCTCTGGACCTTAGCACAAAACCCCAATATTTTTAAACAGTGACAAAGATACTATATGCAGATTGTTTGTTTTTCATTTGGATCTCAGGTTAGATGGGGAGCAGCATAGCAGTCTACCACAATTTTTATTTTCCTTTTCTTGGGCTCCAGCAAAGTGGTGTAGTTTGAGTCACTTGCTAAATTTAGATTTAATTATATTGGAATGAAAAATAACCCTCCTCCCATCCTTCCACTCACTACCACTAACATATTCTCATGTGAGTTAATAAAGTGTTTCTGATTCTATTTTATTTTTCTTTTAGTGCTATTGTTTGTTTTCACTTACCCACAAGCCAATACAAACTCAAAATAGTGAGGCCTTTAGGCAGGGTACTCCTCTGGTTTGCAGAAGGGTACCTTCCAGGCACTGTAGCAAAATGTGCCATTTTGCAAAAAAGTGAGGTAGCATATGAAGATTCTGGGTTTAGGTACATCTGATTTATTGTGTTTCTGGAGGAATTCTTGTCTATGTTGGATTTTCTGGTGGAGAGACCCCACGGTTTATTTGTGTGTATGTGTATGTGTGCATATAGTAAATCATGCAGTTTTTAACTGTAAACATATAAAAGTGCACATGAAATCATATGCTGAGTGCTGTGGATAAAGTGCATTACAAGGAATTATTTTCTGGCTCCTGTGCACTAGCAAAATGTTAGTGTCCTTCCGTTCACTAGCAAAAAATGTGCACTAGCAATGTGTTTCGATTAAATACTGAATAATTCATGTCACAAATAACTAGAGACCGGGTCTACAACCAGGGAGGAAGGAAATATTTCCCAGCTTGATTTACCTTTTGGAGGAAGAAATAGTAGATCTCTAATCACTGATGTTTGGCTCAGTAACAAGTATGTTGGTTTCCAGCTGTAAAAGGATGCTACTATGGAGCTGTGACAAAGGATATTCAAATAAGATATGAAAGAGGGCTCAGAGGGAAGGTAATCTGAATAGTAAAATAGTTCAAGGCTATTACAAAGAGCCATCTCCTGTGAGGGAGAAATTTGAAGTCTATAAACAGCAGCAAAGAAAGGTCACTTATCTTATATAGGCTCATGGGAAAAATGCATAGGGTCAACTCACAAATGCTGAGGAATTTAACTTGACTTGAACCTGTTTCCTTCGGATTTTTATTGAAGAAATCAGTCAGGGAGTTTAGTATGGATAATGTTTCCAGAGGGTGAGCAAGATTTTTGTTAATGACCTTTTTTTCTTAATAACTGTTCCCTGAATTGGGCTCTTGTGCATGGAGAAAACACCCATCACATGCCAAACCCACAGTGCATAGACATTCTGTGGTGGTGACTGACCTCGGCTATATTTTCATGCCCCAGCAACTGAGAAACTACTAAAATTTTAACCTAAAATTAAACCCTCCTCACTATAAATTACTTTGGACTTCACTCATGCCATTGAGGGTTAGGACCGGAGAGATAAATAGCAGGTTCACAAAACAACAGAGTAAGCTGTAAAAGCAAATGCTGTTCAATTTACCTATGACTGTAGCAATGCTGTTACTGTGAGTTTGAGTAAGAGTTTGTATTTCATGATCTCAGCTGGAAAATGCACACTTTTAAAGAAAAATCACCAGGCTAAAGGTTTGCATCCCTCCCCTTCCCCAGTGGTACTTGAGAAGCAGCTGGGACATTTGGCATTTTTTTCCCCGCAGATGTGGATCCAGCTGTTATATAGTGCTGGCTTCTGGTGGTTGTTTTGCTATGCTGTTGACTCGTACTTGGTGGTAAGAAGATCAGCTGGACTGAGGTACCAGAGTTTGAATTTGTTGTTGTTTGAATTTAAATTGAGAAACCAGAGTTTGAATTTGTTATTTTTCCTTTCAACACAGTATGTTCATGCTAGTCTGCAGCTATCTAAGTGTGTAAGTGAAGCTTGTACTGTCATCTGATGTTCATACAGTTACCAGGGGTAATGATAGGGATGAGTGGTATGCTAAGTGCTTAAATTGCCAGGGCAAGTTAAGATCCTGGTTTGTTTCTGTCCAAATGGAATTGTAACAGAATTCATTTAACCTTTGTAAAATTAGGGAGCAGATCAGGGTCTATAAACTTTATTGCAGTGAGATACTATTTTTCTCCTTCCTCTGTGACTGATCTGAAAGTGATTCTTGTGACAAGAAAAGTGTTATCCTGAAAATAATATGCTCCATCCCTATTAAAAAAAATAGTCATATGTATTTGGGCCTGATTCTAAGATCAACTTAAATGATGAAAGACTTCTGATACATAAATCTGAACCTCCTGAAGACAGGAGCAGTATGTGAGTCTAAAGATAAACATTACCTGCTCAAGTGGTAGGTGTCCCTGCCCACGGCAGGGGGGTTGGAACTCAGTGATCTATAAGGTCCCTTCCAACTCTAACCATTCTATGATTCTATGACTCTATAATTCTTTGCAAATTGCAGAAGGGTGGTTTCAGCTCCATTCAAATCCCTTAACTTGTTCTCTGCAGCAGAAATGAAAGATGCAGGGGTTCCTTCTGGAGATTTGAGCATAAGGGACAAGCTTTCCACCCTGCAGGTTGGAGGACACAGGACTTCTGTGTGCAAGCCTGAACAACTGCTTTGTCTCATCCTTTATCTGAAGGACTCCCCCGCCCCATCTGCTGTCCTTAGTTTAATGTACTGCTGCCCATGTTGTTTTGCACTATTTCTTGTCTGTAAAGCTCTTTTTTTCAGCGAGGGTCCTATTTTTATGTCACGCTGTGGTGTAGGTGTACAGGTTTACTATCTTTAATTATGCCTGTCCTCTTTGGTGCCTGCAGTACCATTGTGTTGTACCACATGATGACATGGGGCCTAGCGGTGATGCTCTGCGTGGAGGGAGTTGCACTGCTTTACTACCCTTCCCTCTCCAGGTAAGCAGGGCTCTGGAATCAGCCCACAAGATCTTAGAGCTTTCTGGTTACTTGAATGTCTTTTAGTCAGCTTTAGAGACAGGTGTCCAAATGTTGGCCTTTTTTGGTCTTTGACAGGCATGTCCCGCTGAGTCAGTGAGTATTCTAGAAATACCTGGCTGGGTTTCAGGGGGCCCCAAAGAAATATGCCCGGTAATACAGGCACTTGTGTGTGCTGCAGCACTGATACAGCTTCTCCCGTGTCCCACTGTTCTCCCACTCCTGGTTTTAGCTTTGTATTTGTTCCTTTAAATTTGAGAAAAATACGCAGACCATGCATGTTAATAAGCTTTGTGCCCTGTGTGAATCGGTGGTCAAGCTCTGCGAATGAAAAGTGTAGTGTCTGTTTGCATCATTTGTTTTATTTTTTTACGCTAAGGGTGACATAGCTAGACTAGCCAGAACTGTCAGATGGCCAGGGGAGGGGAAATGCCTAAGCTGTTAATGATTTTTTCTCAGCTGTGAGGATGGCTTGGAGCATGCAGTCCCACATTACATCACAACCTATGCCCCGCTCCTGCTAGTGCTGGTGGTCAACCCCATCCTGTTTAGGAGGACCGTATCAGCAGGTATGTTCCTAATGGCCAGGATGAATCAGTATGTGCTATTTAGCAATGTAACAAAACTGTAAAAAGTCATGCCTGTGCATTCAGTGATGTCAGGTAGCTCCTCATTAAATCATAAAGATACAGCAAAGGGTGGGAAGGAGTTGCTTATTGAAACAAAGATACCATCTGGATGGGAAGTTTGCCCTAGAGACACACTCTGGTGATGCACTCAAGCTATGCTGTGATAAACCTCTGCTGCAGATTGGCAAAGGTGTTTCTGTGTTACTCAATTACTCTTGATCTAAAGTATTTGAGGCAATGTATAGTGGATGCTTAACTCTACTGTAGTGTCAGTACCAACCTGGATTTCAGAATGGAATTTATTCTGATTTAAAGATAATGTTGGTGAGATCTGATGGTTGATTTAACTTCTTGACAGCCCTGGCGCTAAAGAAATAATAAAGTGTGATCAGGATTGTGTCATTCCTGATTGTGCAATTATAGAACAAATGGGAATTGTACACAACTGAGATGAGATCTTGAAGTTCCCATTTAATTTCTTACCCAGTGCTTTGAAGAAATGAGACTGAAAAAATACCACAGATTCAATACATTCTTTGCAGGTAAAATGATCAGTGCCAGATGTTTGCAGCACCTGAATTCATGCTTATTTTGTATACATTCAATATATGAAAACAGGAACAGAAGACTATTCGCAGTTCAGTCTTCATCCCATCTGTCCTGCGTCCCTCAGTAATACTCATTTTCAAAGGAACAGTTGTCCCTTTAAAAGTTGTTCCTACAAAAAGTCACTTTTTAATGGGAAAATACACACTGAGTGTATTTGTGTTTGTGCACAGGAATACTCCTTGAGATACCTGAACAATATGTGACATAACTGTCTGGTTTTGCTGACATTACACGTTCAAGTTTTAGAAGCGCAGCCAATGCCGTATCAGCTGCATGATGAAATACCATGTGCACAACAGGAGAGAATGTATTCTATTTTATTCTAGACATCACATAAATATATCATTATATCACACGTTATATAGAAGTTATAAGCACTTTTGTTACAAAAGAAAGTATGTTGACCATACTATTTTCTATTTTCAGTGGGATTGAGAGAAGAGAAAAAAGCTGGTGGGATATCACGTATTTTAGGAATCCATAATGGATATTCTTCTTTTCCTTCAGTATCAGGCTTTATGTGCGATTCCTTGATGACGGTCCTTCCAGCTTTTGAATTGCTGCTGGAGACAAATCTATCCATTCCTTTCTTCCCTCTTTACAGATACCTATCTTCTGTATCCATGAGCCTATCTCTAAAAAGAGACACATATATTAACGGACATACTTGTATACTTTCCAGTTGCCTCCTTACTGAAAGGGAGACAAGGGATTTACACAGAGAATGAGAGACGTCTGGGGACAGAGATCCAGATCCGCTTCTTCAAAATTATGCTGGTATTCATTATTTGGTAAGAGGTGCAATATTTTGTTTTAAACTGTCTTTTTCCCAGCTGGAGAGGGTGGGAGACAGGAATAGAGTCTGATGGGTTGCTTCATTTGTTTGTCTTTGTGCTTGGAAGGGAAGGTGCCGAAGGAAGAAGTAGTTCTAAACTAGTTCACAAAGTAGCTGAGTCACTCATGTCAAGTCACTCACAAGGCTGTGAGGAAATGATAAAAATGTTTAACCAACAGGAAAACAATAACCCAAAGAAACAATAGCAATCCTTCCTTCCCACCCTCCCTCCCCCCAACATTGGGCATAGACTAAAGCTGGCTGGAGCAGCAGCTCCCCAGCACTGTGAGGTGATAGCTTTCTGTACCCAAGATTTCTCAGAACCTCTTGTTGCCAAACACATCATTGAAGAAGTATAATAAATGTGTTTCTAAGATGGGCTTCATGGCCCTGACTATGATTACATAAGATGATAGTCCCAAGTGTGTGAAAAAACCATGGGTTATATGCCAGGAAAAAGCCTCCATGTGATTGTGTGTGAAATTTCTAATAATTTAATCTTTTTCTTAATATTACATATTCATCCATGCAAATAGTACTTTTGAGTAGGACAATAAAGAGATAGGGAAGAGAAGAGGGAGGGAACAAGGGAAGTGGGGAAGGAGGGAGGGTACACACCTCATCCCCAAATCCCTGCATCTCCACTCCAGCAGCACCATCCAGTGTGAAAAATTCTGGGGTGGTACTGGATCCACACAGCAAAACCAAGCTTAAATAGGATGTGCTTTTGAAGAAAGCAGTTTTTACTGCAATCTCACAATTATCCCACAGCAGTAAAGGCAGCAGAATGAGGGGTGATCCACTTTACAAGGGTCTGTGCAATGACATGGCAAGGAGGAGTCACTGCTATGAAGTGTTTACTACCTCCATGGGTAATACAAGTGACAGCGGAGGAAGAAAACAGTCCTGGAGTAGTGAAATGACTTGGCCAAACTTATCAGTTTCTACAACTACCTTTTTTTTTTAATCCATAGGTACATTAATGCACATTACATTGTGTTAGAAGGCAAAGACTGCCTTTTTATCTTCTCCTGCCTGTTGCATACTGGAGTAACAGAGTCTGCTGCTTGGCTCTGAAGAGAGATTTCTAATGCAAGGGTGAGGTAGCCAGCAGGAGAGTGGGGGAGAGACAGCAGCAGAGGATCCTGCAGCATGGCTTCCTGGAAATCGTTGAAAATAATGAGGAGCAGAGATTTAGCCAGGCTTTCAGGCTTTGGAAAGAAAGAGACCAAAGGCACTACAAAAGTGTGTTGCAACCTAAGGAGTGGTGGCCAGCTTGCTGGTTTGGGAGCAAGCATGGAAGAAAGGAACAGTTCCCCAAGGACACAGTGGGGACATTTGTTTATTTCCATTCTGTCTCATTCTGGTTTTTCCCATTAAAAGAAATAATCACAACTCTGGTTTAGGATTTTGTTCTTTTAATAAAACAGAAGTGTTAGAGTGTAAAAGCTCTCTCAAAGGTTACTGCAGGCAATGACTGAGGCAGTCCCATCTCAGAAGCTTGGGGAAGATTCCTGGCCATCCCAGAAGTCAGATATGAGATGAGCTGGTCAAAGACAACAGAATGAGACGAAATGGGGTAGAAGAGATGTCTGCAGATTAGGGAAGAGAGAGCAGGAGTTCTTCCATTGTGATAAAAAAAATAATTGCAAGAAGGACCCCTTGAGAAAGTATAACATGGATGCCGATGGTTTCCTTTCTGAAGCTGTAGTAGGACTATAAAGAAGTGCTGGTCTGGCTGTTTAGATATCGTAAGAAGTTACAGCCATTTACCATAACCTTTATTTAGTGTAGAAAGCAGTTTCTTTCACAGAATGAGGTTTGATTATGCTTATCCTCTTGGGAGACAGAAATTACTTATATTCCAAAAAATCAATGGCATTTTCAAGGATTTTAAAGTCAACTTTCGTTTTGGTTTGTGTTTTTTTAAAATACATTTTGAAAGTCCGATGTAATCTAAGCCTGCAATTCTAACTCCAGCAAGAGTTTCAGCAGCCTTTTACAACACCCAAACATATATTTGGTTTCCTTATCTGTGAGCTCTACCTTCTTAAGACACAAGCAAAAGGAGTCAGCAAGAATGATGTTCCCCATTATGGATCACAGTTGTTTATCAATTTTGTACTACAATTGTTCTGCAGCAAGCTCAAATTATTAGGTTTTGGGTTTGGTGGTTTGTGTTTTGTTTTTTTTGGGGGGTGGGTTCGTTGTTGTTGTGTTGTTTTCTTTGTCTAGGCCTTGGTTAGCAGATAAGTGTCTGGTGTTTGATCTCAGAGATTTACTTGTCCCTTGAGATTGAGATGACACTAAAAATAGTCTTTCTCTCCTTATTAGTGATCATAATTTCTATAATTTGAAAGTAGAGCATATTTTACATATACATTCACATAGCTATAACTGGCTTGTTCTCTTCCTCTTCTTTATTCCTGCAAAAGCTGGTCATCCAATATCATCAACGAAAGCCTTTTGTTCTACCTTGAAATGCAACCAGATATCAATGAAATGCCCCTGAAGAACATTAGAAGTGCTGCACTGATCACATGGATTATAATGGTAGGTCAGCCATAACATTGCTTAGTCTTATAAATAACTTTTATAAGACTGGTGGAACAGCACCAGTGTAGTAAGTATATACACAAGGGAGAAAATCAGAAAATAAGAGAGAGGAAGGAGTGGTCACTGCTTTTCTCACATAAACTTTGCCAAAAATATACTGAAGACTAACTTTTTCTCCCGTTTACTGGAGTATGCATTCTGTTTGTGAGTGGCTGCTACCCATTTTAAGATCCCGAACAGACAACTAAATGGGTTCTAGTCTAGCCTTGCTAACCTCTGCCAAAATGCAAGCTACAAAATGATGGTTTCTGAAGGGTTACCCAATAAAATGGGCGTTTTCTGGTAGTTCTTTATTATAAATAATAATGTCATCTTCTATCACCACATTTGGATAATTATTTGAGGACAAATGCGTGAAAAGTCATGAAAACAATGGACCAAAAAATAGCTGTAAGATGCTGGCTGTACCCTACCCTCCTTTCTCCTGTTGGAATATTTGATAAGGTATTTTTCAGAGGTCATATTGCAGTTTCCTTTTCCAAGAGTTTATTCTGCAGCTGTTAAATACCTGTACGGCCTGAGCATGCTTTGCTTTAGTTAAGCCCTTGAGCAGTTTTGCATTGAAGGGTTAAGCGACGCAACTGATTTGCTACAACCTCCTCCTTTGACAAGGAGTGAATACATTCATGTGACAGGGACCTTCCTCTTGCTGGACATGGAGAGCAAGAGGTCAGGTCTAGGAACAGAGTATTTTTTAAATTGGCTGTAAAAATAATTGCTCTTTTGTCATACTAAGAATAGAAACAGCTTAAAGCCATTTACTTGCCAAACATCCCACGGCACTGGGAACAGAGACAATTCTTTTTTAAATCACTTGGGGTTTTCTTTTTCAGTGTCTCTCCCCTGTTTTTCCATCCCACTTTGGTGGACATTTTCACTGGCTCAGGAATCTGCAGCAATTCCAGACAGATCAGTTCTTGCTATTTTTAAAAACTTGACTGTGTGTGCCAGTGTCTACTCTCATATATTTGATTTGGCTTCTAGTAAAAAATATAATATTTGCTTTTGTGAATAAAAAAAAATCTAGAGCTTGTGGGAAAAGTTAAAAACACACCAAGGGAATGACCAGCTAAAATTCATGCTAGAAAACCATTTGGTGCTTACTGTTCACTGGGATGGCCTCAGCGTATTAGAACAGCAGGTCATGGTATTCCACTCCCAATTTGTTTGTGTCAGCAATGGGAACAACATCCATTTCTATTTGCATGCATATCACATCCTTTAAAGACAGCAGTTTTACAGTGAAAGGGAAGTTGTTAGTGCATGCAAAACTTTTAGCTGGAGTTCAAAATGAAACCTTGCTGGTGTAACCCCTGTTGCACTTCTCTTTCCCAGGGAATTCTCAATCCGATGCAAGGCTTCCTCTTCACGTTAGCTTTCTATGGCTGGACAGGATGGAGAGTGGACCTGAAATGGCAAAAAAGAGAAATACCCTGGGAATCGATGTCCTCATCAACTGTGGGTGAAAATGCCTATCCCTCACCAGTGAACTACCAAAGCAACATCCATGATTCAAAGAAGATATCGACAACTGACAGCCAGCAGACCGACGAGGCTATAAGCATGCTGTCTGAAGGTAACACTAGTGGTGATGACAGAGTAAACAGGAGCTCTCCCATCTACCAGGGCTGGTGATAGGCACAGAGCTGGAGCCCACTTCGCGCATTCTCAAGACTCATAAAACCACGTCACTGTGTGAACTGTTGCATACTCTGAAAATAGGTTTGTGCTCAATGGCTTGATGACATTTCCTGTAACGTGTGTGTGTGTAAGAGAGAGCATGTGAGACAGAGAGAAATTACGACTTATATCTTCCTTTGCCTTATAGGAGGTGTGTTAAAAGGTATAAAAGCTGATCCTTCTTCAGCAGGAGTGTATTACTGCAAAGATCTGTGTTACTTATGATTAATTTTCATCCCTTTTGTTTTAATTTGTCTTGTAACTTCCATATGGTAGAAGAGTCTTTAAATAAACAGACTATTAATATGTTGGGTTTTTAAATGTGTTGCCTTGCTCAGCATAAAATTCCTTACCCGGAATTACAGCTCTAGGATTTCTGAGATACCATTTCTAGCTTTGACATTGTGGTAAAACATTAGTGACAGCAAACTTTAACATAAGTACAAGTATTTCCTGTTTATGTAGAATCTCACTGACATAGTCTTCTTTTAGCTTGTTTATATGAATTTTCAGTTTGGTTTTATCTAGGGAGCTGAAAGGCTTTTTAAAAAAAATTAATAATCAAGCCCAGCCTAGGCTCCGTAAACACTTCAGAGTAATGGTTCCAGTTCACTCCTGGTTCAAGCAAAACTAACCCTTCAAACTATTCTTTCACATGGATTTGGTTTGATCCTTAGATGTACTTGTCTAACAGGATTATGACTGCTGGGGGCAGGTGCATTAGGAGATAATGTTTGAAAAAAATCACCTAGATGACCTAGAGTGCTTATCAAAAAACAGAGTAAGTAGAATCGATCATCCTTTCTCTGAGATGTGTTCTATTTTATGTCTTCATCTGGTGAAGGAGGAAATATTAAATCCATTCTCCTTATCTTCTCAGATACCTACCCCTTTTGGTGCAGTGCCCCAAGTATGTACAGCCAAACAATTCCCTGGATTGGTTGAAAGTTAAGAAAAAATAATGTTCACGTGTACCCTAGGGTTTCAGCTTCATATCAAAGGAAAAAGTAGTAAGATTTAAGCCTGGTTGTGCTAGAAGCTGTTTACCACACAGTTTGACCGATGGCATGGTGAGATCCCCTGGAGCCCAGGGAACCTCCCTCCCTTCCTTCAGCATGTGGCCAGGACCAGGCATAAAAGAAAAGTTATTTTTTAAACCCTATTCATATCCACTTTGGCTGAATTTCACTGGCTGTCCACAGTTCTTTTCTAACCCAGTTCAGTCCCAACTACTGTAAAAAAATACAAATATTTTATATAGATATATATATATATATTCTTGAAGACAGCTGAAAGGTTAGTGCAGTAAGATGAAGCTTAAGCAGCTGTATTACTTGAGGGAGTCCCAGGGTGGTTAGAGATGTAGGACCAGCAGCTGGACAGAAAAATATTGATTTGCTATTTAAAATAAATTGCTGTCTTGAACTAATTGTTTGATGCAGAGATGTTAACCAATGGTGGGATAATGAGTTAGGCAGACCATTACAGAGCTGTGGTTGGTTTGTAAATCTTTAACATTATGCCCTATAGAAACCTTTCTGGTTTTTGTAGCTTTGTATTGCAGTTCTAGTTGTCAGAAATACTGTCAGATCACCAAATCCTTTCTTTTCATCACAGTCATTTTTTTCCTAGCTAAGTATGAAAAGAAAGCACAGGGACTTGGGAGCAGATTATATCCATCCTTTTGAAACAAAGACCACATTTTTGGTGCAACACTCATCACAGCTGGGTTCAAAAGAGCAGGAAAAAAGTGGAGGTGGAATTGTTGATAAACCTTTTCAGATGCTAGGGTGTGGGTGAAGCTGCAAAACCCTAATACAAAGAGCTTCTAGCTTCACAAGAATCGTGGTGTGGCACAGAAGCACTTGGGAGGCGACAGACTACAGCAAGATGTCCTGTGAGAGGACTGAACAGCTCATCCCTCCTTCCTTTCAGTGCCCCAGGGCCCATGCAGGACAGGGCCAGTACAGTGCCCCAGTCTCAGCCCCTCTGAGGCCATGAGCACCCCCTGAACAGTGCTGGGGGCTGGTGGTGCTGGAGCATCCCTGCAGCATCCTGCAAGGGCAGCAACGTGCTCCCTTCCTTTTCTTATTCTTTCAAGGTGGTTCTTGGATGTGTGTGGTATGTCTCTGCATTGGGATGCCATCATGAAAGATTAGGACTCATCTGAGAGCTTAAAGACAGATAAGCTAATGCTGATGCACTGAGAACATGAAATGGGGACCAGCAGAGCAAACCAACAGCAGTTTTAAACTTGTAAATGAAGTAGATGTGAGGAGAGTTTCCTTACCTGCTGTTCCCAGCCTCTTGTGACTGTGCATGAGACATTCCTCCGTGGCTTAAAACAGGGTGATGATTGGTTCTGCTCATGACCACATTTGATTTCACCCCACATGGACCTTGTTCTTGCCTCACTGTTCAGCAATTCAGGCAAAGCGTTGTGTTTTCCAAGCATTGCTGTCTGTGCACATCTCTTCCCAGCAGGATCGTACTTTTGAGATGCGTCTCTCGATTGCCCCCTCTGCCTGTGCTTGCTGCGTGCAGGTCACAGGACAGCCTCCGGCTTCACTTTAGGGCAAACTAAGTGTGTGCTCCAAGAGTCAGCAAGGGCACGCTATAGACACTGTGTGCTGGACAGTATCACTGTAACACCAACCTAAACACTGCCTTCTTAAGTTTGCTGTCCACTCTCCACTGAGAAGAACATCCTAGTTTTCATTTCATTGTCAGTTTGTATCTGCATAGTTGTCGTTGTGAGTTAATTCCAGATTTCCAGCCTCTGATCTCTTTAAATGCTCCTATTTCTAGAAGCAGGCTGGCAGGCTGTTCTGGTGAATGTGGGAAGTGCTTGTCTCCGGCCTAAATGTTTGTTTTCTAAGGTATGTTTCAAACATGGCTTGGGTTAACAGGGGACAGATTTTGTCAGTCCTGAAGTCCATAGATGCAGTCATAGAATCATAGAATCANAGACTCAAGGTGTGGCCTCGCAGGCTGAGTACAGTCAGAGTCTACGGTCTTCAATCTTACACTGTCTGTGGCAGAGGCTGTCTTCTGTGGTCACACAGCTCTTCAGTTCACCAGCAGAATGCAGCTGTTTCTCTGGAATAGCAACATGTGACTCAGAGGAAAAGTAAACAGGGAACAAGATCAGATACTGTATGATAAAATGCGTGTAGCTAATGTCCTGCTTTGAGAGCATAGCAATTGTCAATTTGAATTTATTTTGGGTGTATTAGAGCACAACAAAGCCTTTCTGAATTTACTGAAGAGGAAAAAATGTAAATTTAAAACCGTAGTTGAATCCATGCACTGAAATAAAATTGCCATAGTAGATAAAAGATGTAGGGCAGTGCAGCTGAATCGCGTCTATTTAACACCCTCCTCGCCTCCCACGCAGTTTATCACATCCAGCCATTCACAGTAAGTGTTCTCTGTATTCACCAAAACTTATTTTTAAGCCCTCGAAGATAAAATGAAAATTCCAGGAAAAGTGTCCTCTCATATCCTGTCATACTTTCTCAAACACCGCTAGCTGTTCTCTGCTGGTGGAAGAGGATGTATGGAACTGCCAGTCTCATGCATTTAATTACAATTTTATTTGGCCAGATGTTCAGGCTAATTGCAAAGCTGAAATATGAGCACTACTAAAATCATAAACTACTTGAATATGCAGACTTCTTGCATACCTAAGCTTGTACTTATGAGGTCCACCAGATGTCTGGATACCAAAATCCTAACTACACCTCTCATTAAGCCCTTCCTCTAGTCTTGTAGATCCAATACATGGACAAAGCTAGAAAGTGAAATGCTAAATGTGATTCCCCCACCCCCTCCATCCACCATAACAGGGCTTATAATTCAGAAGTTGTCCTTGTGTACTCATAATGAAAAGTTATCTGATCTTCTAACATTTTCTTAATTTTCATGGATTCCTCAAGTTTACAGTAATCCCAGATGGAAATCACCAAACCACATGGTAACTTACGTCATTTTAATATAGGTCAGATGGTATCTGGGCTGCTCATCCTTTAAGGAGCAGGCATGCATCTGTGTGGACAGTGAAGTTGGCAGCTGAAAAAGATGCAGTCTTATTGAGAGAAAAATAGGGAGTGCAGTCAGATCCAGGGATGCATTTGAATCTGTTTTCCCAAGCAGTTTCTATTCCCTAGGATATGCTGTGAGCTGTATGGAAAGTTGGTTCTCCCGCCACAACTCTCTAAGCAAACTCTTGAACATTCAGAAAGCTACACTCATTAGGAGATTTCTAGTTGAAGTTTTCAAAAGGCTGAGAAGACTCACTTGGTGATGGTAGCATCTGAGTTTTGCTGAGTTTTGCAAAAACCCAAAGTGAAGAGAAGCACTTCCTTCCATGCACTTATAAGAACGGGAGGCTTTCTAGCTCTCTCCAGCTTCTGTATGCTCACACTACACACGATTGAGAGTCCTAGAAAAGAAATCAGACTGTCATACCTAGAAAAAGAACCAGTGTTGCCACCCCTAGATCTTTGGTAACCATATGGTTTAGAGTGTGCTCCCAGCTAGCCTCCCCCTGCTCCTGCTTGATATGTTTAAATGTGTGTTACGGTGAGGACCTGCTGGGCTGTGAACTTGCATGGCTCAGTCTACAGAAAGGACCTGTGTGGGTGGGGGTGGCTTTTAGAGCGCTGTGTAATTGAAAGCCTTGAGAAGACGTTTTGCTGATCATGGCATTGCTAGAGCAAAGGTTGAAAGGCTGAAGGGATGGGTGACCTTGCCAGAGCCCATGGGGCTGTGCGAATTGGGCTAAATGGGATCTAATGGAACAACTGGTGAGACTCAGAGCCCACGTTTCTAATTAATATAGAAATGCTCATGTCTCAGAGGTAGAAAGCTCAGCTCTAGATCTCAATTTGAATGTCTTCAGGATTAGGGACTCTTTAGAGCCCTGGGAATTATTTTAGGCTTCTCTGCATTTTATGGGAGTGATTATTTTGTGAAGGGGTTAGCTCATAACAAAAAATAAATTGGATAGGCTCCTTCAATGCCTTATACATCATGTGTGTTTAAAAAAGTTAGTGTGGGATAAGGCAGGTTCAGGCCAGTTGTACTTATTGAAGCATTAGTTAATGAAATCACTTATTATGACATAGACTTGACTGTACTATGTTGTTAGCTGTATTTGCTTCTACAAGACTGTGCCTGCATTTACCTCGGTTTTATTTCCTTTTGAATACATTTTTACAAGCAGAATGAGAGGTGAAAATGCAATCCTGTGTTAAAGAACTACTAGAAAATGTTATCTGTTATCTGTATTTCAGGACATTCCTTTTATGCCCAAGAGACTATCACGCCCTTAGTGTGAGAAAAAAACTATAGTGTGTCTGTGAAGTTGGACTAATATGATGCCAATCCATGGAGTCAGACCTGGAATCTGGCCGTGTACACTCCGTAGCACAGTGGGTGTAGCATACACATGTAGGACATGGGAACGCCAGCTTGTGTGGGTGTTCACACTGAGCATGCTAATTGGTGTTAATGTGGACTGAGGATAACAAGGAGGAATTCCCAGCAGGGATTTACCCGTATAGAGTGAGGAAACAAATACTTCTGGGCGGAATTGTTCTAGCTTTCCCTTTCCTCACTCCAAAAAGCATTAGCTTCTTGTGAAGGTGAAATGAGGAATCCCACTGAAATAAAAATACCCAATGACGTTGAGTGAGGGATGTGTTCTGGGCAACTTCCAGATAAGGTTAGGATTTTGCAGACAGAAAGTCTCAGCCACAAGTAACTACAGGAGTCCTTTTTAGGCCTTTTAGAATGATCTGCAAAACTTACTTCAGTCCCTACATGAACTGCTGCTGCTTGAGCGTTTGGCAGGCAGTAGGGAGTATTTTGCAGTTACTTAGAAGAGATGTAGAGAAAAAGCCTAAGTGATTGCTCCTCTCCCAGCAGACACCAGCTCTCCACCCAGCTTTCAGTTTCTCTACTACTTTTTAAATGGAAAAAGCTTCCATTAGAGAGAAGAGTGCAGCTTTTACACAGGAAGCTGTACAGAGCTGGTTCAAATTCACTTTCATTTGATTAAACCGGTTAAAATCCTGGTGGCTAGAACAGGGCAAGGCACTCTTAAAAGACAATGGAGGCTTAAGGGCTTCAATTCTCACAGCAGTGGTGTGAATCCAGTTTTACCTTAATGGGGAACTGAAACCCGCTGTCATCCAGTAACACTTTGTTAGCTTCCCTGAAAAGTGTTTGCAGTTTTAATTTGGCTCCCAAAGTGCAGGCATCCATTTTGTGGAAGCTGCCCCGAGCGCAAGTCTTGGAAGCACCTGGGCCTGATGTGCAGAGCCCATATCACTGTCCTGGGCAACCAGCAGCAGGTGGCCCTGCTGGAGGGGGGTGTTGGACAAGGTGACCTCCAGAGGTCCCTTCTCACTTCAATCAGTCTGTGATTCAAAGCCTCCTGTGGTCTGGGCTCTCACCCTCATCCTGTTAGGTCTTTTCACCAGGTGTTGGGCACAGACTAATGGCTGTTAAAGAAGTTTGCTGCGTTGTTTCTGAGCTGGGAGCGAGCACAGAGTGTTTTCTAGACTGAGCCTTTTGACGGATCTGGAGAGTGAACTCACTCAGGAAAACCAGGGAGCAGGAGGTTTTGCTGTGCGGCACACGATGGCCCTGGAAAGGAAGTGAATGCCAGCTGGAGATGTTAGTCTGCTGTGGTTAGAAACTGTTATTTCTAACAGCCATGCACGTTAGCCTCTCTCTCCATAAGGCCTCTGAAGTAAAGTCACCCTGTCACTTGTGTTTACAAATATGAGTGTGTATGACCTGAGTCTGAATAACAGCTTAGAACAGATAAATTTGCCCTGTGAAGCTTGAATAGAAGAATTGGGGTATTCTTTGCTTGTCCAAAGCTGAAAACAGTATTTGTATAAAAATAACACAGTCGATTTAAGCAATAATACCAGTCAGTTGAAAAAAAACAGTCAGTATGCTGAAATATCCCACCAAGTAATTTGTGTCACCTTAATGCAACAGGAAGACAGCTGTGAAATCCACCTAAGCATCCATTGGAAAAGATGTACGAGGTATTTAAGGACTTTTTATCATCTGTTTATAAATGAAAAGATCTACAGTTAAAACAAACCCAAGACAGGTTTTAAGACCCCACTTCTCTTTGTGACATCTTAAGTGGGGGTGGGCCTTATTGAGCATTTTTCATCAGGCTTCATTACTTCACCAGGGTTTATTGTCAGCAGTAACGCTTTCCCATCTCCAGCAGTAGGAGTGTGGAGCCAGGATAAAATCCTAGAATGGTTAGAGTTGGAAGAGACTTTTAAAGATCATCAAGTTCTGACCCCCATGAGCAGGGACACCTCCCTCTACAATAAGTTTCTCAGAGACTCGTCCAGCCTGGTCTTGAACACTCCCAGGGATGGGGCTTCCACAACTTCTCTGGGCAACTTGCTCCAGTGCCTCAACACCCTCACAGGAAAGAATTTCTCATATTCAATTTAAATCTCCCCCATTCCAATTTAAAGCCATTACCCCTTGCCCTGTCACTACACTTCCTGACAAAGAGGCCCTCTCCAGCTCTCTTGTAGGCTGCCTTCAGATACTGGAAAGCCATACTAAGGTCTTCCCAGAGCCTTCTCTTCTCCAGGCTGAAAAACCTGAACTCTTTCAGCCTGTCCTCACAGGAGAGGTGCTCCAGCCCTCTGATCATCTTTGTGGCCCTCCATTGGACCTGCTCCAACAGGTCCATGTCCTTTCAAGGTTGAGGACTTCAAAGCTGGACTCAGTACTCCTGGTGGGGTCATGAGAGCAGACTACGGGGTGGGTAGAATCACCTGCTGATGTGGATGCTGATGTGGTGGAAACTACCCAGTGATGAAAGCAGCGAGAAGACTTTGTGCTGCTCCTTCATTTTTTGGATGCTGGGTCTTACTGTATTTGGAGTGGTATATTTAAGCTTCAAGGAATCCTCCATAGGGGACATTTGTCTCTTTGCAAAGCCAGTGCCTTGAGCTGGGGAGGCTGGCAGCTCACTATCACCTGTGGGTCTGTCCTATCATGAATGGCAGTACCTGAGGGGACTGTGAGTCTCTCTTTGTGCCCTGCTGGCATATTGAGATTCAGGCGGCCACTGCCCTCACTTCTGTGGGAAGGAACCTGGGTCTTAAGGGGTAAAGAAGAGCCAGATGATGGCCTGAATGTTAATAAAGGCAACTTTTGTCAGCAAAGCCGTGTCCTAACCTAGTTTTTCACCAGCTTTCCTCTGCTTCCTGTGACCTACTGAATGCTTTCACACAGTGTAGCCAAGAGGGATGCAGAGGGTAAACGGAGGCTTTGGATCCTTTCTCTCCAGCTGCCTTTGAGAGGTACTCACCTACTTATCTATCTGTGAGCCTCCTGAACAGTCTTGAAAAATGCATAAAATGAAACACAGCCTCTTTTATCATGCTTATTAAAAAGGTACATTTTTCAAGATATGGGTTTAAAACAGCTCCATGGGGGCTTTTGTGCAGTGTAAGGAACCAGCTGTGCTGTCCTTCCCATGTCCTCCCCTCTCAGAGGGCACCGAGGCTCAGGACAGCAGGAGAACACTGCCAGCTGTTCATCTCAGCAGTAGCCTCCCGACAGCACCTGCTCTGGTTTCGTCTGCTACAGCAGATCTTGAGTGACTTTCCTTGAGGAAGAAAAAGAGACCAAAAAAAAAAAAAAAAGAAAAAAAGAAAAAAGGGAGAAAAAGCATCAGTGGAACTTTCTCCTTAGCCTCAAGCACTGGGCTGAGCACCACATTTTATGTGGTGATGAAACAGCGTCCTCCCACCCTGCCCCTGGTCATGCGCCTCCATGTGACAAGGAGCACAGCATTCTTCTCACCAGCCCTTTCCTCCAGGCACCAGGCAGGGCTTGCCAAGGATGAGGCATTGCCCCAGCCTGGCTAAGTGCTCCGGGAACAACCCAGCTCCGCTAAAGCAGTCAGCCCTCCCCTAGGAACGCAATTACACCCAGGCCCGTACAGTGGAGGCTAGATAAGGAGGCTTTCTCCTTGTTTCCCAGGGATTTTATAGCCTGAAATCTGGTACATTCCTGCAATATTAAGTTTGAATTTAAAATAATTAGGAGAAAAAAACCCACGTCTACGTTAACAAAATACTTTGTGCTAAAGACAAAATGATGAGTGGTTTTAAACACAGTAGAGAACTTTCTCCTTTGCTGGGTTCTCATGCTGTGAGCTCTATGACGTACATGGTGACAAGGCTGACACTGGAGATCTGTGAAAGGCACAAGCAATTGAGCTGAAGACACAAAGGCCTCCACAAGGGTTTGAGAATTGCTCCTTTCTTCTAGGTGCGCTTGTCCTCCCATGGGGTGGTGAGACACTCAACTACCCATGCCCCTGCCGTCATGCCAGTCCTGCTTCTGCCTCTTGGAACCTCTTCACTGCCTGGATGAAGTTAAATCTTCACGGGGTCAAAAAAGGGGAGAAACTCACATGATGCTTACCTTAGAGCCTGGCGGTAGGAGACCTGTATTCCATCTCCTTGCTCTCTGGCAGTATATATTTTTACTGGAGGAGTCTAAGGAGCCACCACCCCGTGCTCAGGGCTCCCACTGAACTCCCACAGGGCTGCAAGGGATGGTCCAGGTGCTGCCTCCCCCAGCACCAGTGCTTGTCAGCAGAGCTACCTCACCACCAGCCTCTTGGCTATGGGGCTGTAAAACCTTAAAAAGGTTATTTTTTTTTTCATGGCACCCGTTTCAGGTATTAGTTTCATCAGCACATGACTGTCAGACAAAAATGCTTTGTATATTGTTTTAGTTTATTAGGAGATACCCAGGTAATGGATTCATTCTCTTCCTGGTGAAATGCAGGTCATACCTATGAAACAGTGGGGTTGTCCTGCTGCTGTAGACACTTGTGAAAGAAGCTGATAAATATTCAGGCATAGTTACAGAAACTACCCATGTGTAAGCACACACATACATAGGAACACCCACCCCCACACCTCCCCTTCCTTAGATCTGAACATTATAACTTCACAGTTTCTCATGATGGGTAATCTACAAATTTTTTGTTTGTTTGTTTTTACAACTATTTTTTGGTGACTTGCCCTGAATTGTTAATGTCTTTTATTAAAAAGTATCAACATGCTCCCCAGAAGATACTACTGAAATGATGCACAAATATTCTATTTACCAAAACCTACCTTTTTATTGAAATAACATTTCAACATGCAATTCACTACTGCCTTCAAAACCTTCAAAACCACCGTCAAAAAAGTTCAGCAACATTTTCTCATTAAACTGCCAATGCTTTGTTGTCTTAGTAATTTTTTTCAGGGCCATTTTCCAATATGGTCGGGGTGTTTGGTTGGTTTTATTTCAACCAACTCAAGTAATAATCTCTTACCTGGGCCTCCAAGAGGCTACTGCAGGATATTGGCTTGGGAGAAGCAAGACCAAAGAGGAAGTCCAGCCTAGAAATGAATCCAGATACTCAGCTCTTGCTGCACAATAATATCTTCCCCAGTGCAAGACATACAGGACATAGCAAGGACAAAGACAGTATTAATGAATTAGGTTCAATTAGTAGAGCAAAAGGCATGATACTCCTCTATTCTGCACTTGCGAGACCACACCTGGAGTACTGTGTCCAGCTCTGGAGTCCTCAACCTCAAAAGGACATGGACCTGTTGAAACAGGTCCAGTGGAGGGGCATGAAGATAATCAGAGGGATGGAGCACCTCTCCTCTGAACACAGGCTGAGAGAGTTGGGGTTGTTCAGCTTGGAGAAGCCTCTGGGGAAACCTTACAGCAGCCTGCCGGTATCTGAAGGGAGCCTACAGGAAAACTGGAGAGGGCCTCTTTGTTAGGGAGTGCAGTGACAGGACAAGGGGCAATGGCTTTAAATTGAAAGAGAGAAGATTTAGATTAGATATTAGAAAGAAATTCTTTCCTGTGAGGGTGGTGAGACACTGGAACAGGTTGCCCAGGGAAGTTGTGGATGCCCCATCCCTGGGAGTGTTCAAGGTCAGACTGGATAGGGCTTTGAGCAACCTGCTCTAGTGGGAGAAGTCCCTGCCCATGGCAGGGGGTCAGAACTTGATGATCTTTAAGGTCTCTTCCAACTCTAACCATTCTAGGATTCTATGGTCTTCATTCTCTTAAATTAATTTCATTTTGGCACTGAGCAGCTCATCTTTCCACTGCAGGATGAATGGGCACCCACCCTTCATAGTTCAGGGTGGGGACAGGGGTGACCAAGTGACAATATGTAGTAAAAGGATTTTTTTTTTTCTTTTCTGCTAGAGGTGCTGCTGTGAATTCAGTTCCTCCTGGAACTGATTTGGCTCAATAAATGGATCAGGGTGTTGGTTGGGATTTTATGTAAGGTTTGGTAGGGAAAGCTGTGGGACACATTCTCAGCTTGGAGCTGTGTGTAGACTAATTCCTCTCTCCCCATCTGAGCGCTGATGATTTCTGCTTGCTGCTCTGACACTGCAGAAACAAAAACCAGGCAGAAATGTGCTGGTTAGTATTGATGGGAAGGGGCTTTTTTGTTGGTAAGGGGTCTTCAATGATGTATGCAGTTATTCTTCTGTTAACTTCCTCTGTCTCGGGAGGGCTGGTGGAACTTCTGCAGTGATGAGAAATGCTGCTTTTCCCCATACAAACACCTTCAGTTTCCAAATTTGCATCTGGAGAAATCCACCTGAATCTAATGATCTTTTGAAGACTCTGGCACCAAGTCCAGAGCGTTTTGTTTTTTTCCTTTGGTACTGACACAATTTTTAACTACTCTGTCTAGGAGATCTAGCATTTTCTGTTAAAAGCTGATGCTTCTTTTCCGTGAAGAGAATTTTTATAGCTCTTATTCCAGTCTTTAGAAATGGCTTTGCACTGAGGCAGGCCCAATTAGGAATGCCATTCTAAAAGTTGGTAGATTATAAAGCTTTATTTTTTTATTAATGGCTTTGATCTATATTCCTTAACAAGTCATGAGACCTGGACCTTTAATGTGGATATGAGAAAATCATGTGTTTGCGCAGACCGATCAAACCACAGGCTCTCTGCCCGTGTCATTCCCCACAGAGGAAGGCAAATGGGTGGATGATGAGACAAGGTCATCTTCCTGCACAGGAATTTATCACGATTCTCCCCAAACTAGGCTCTGGGAAAGAAGCAGACAAACAGCTATTGTCCAGGACTTAAAAGATGGCAACATCACACTGTGGACTTTTCCCATCAGATTTCTCTTATTTTCAGGAGTCCGTGATCCTACCCACCCCGAGTGGCCTCACTGATGCTATTTTCTGTAGGGACTCGACACCTCTTCCAGTCCAGCTGGTAGGACATGGTGGCCGTAAAGACTGCAAAACATCTCAAAAACCCTTCTAAGGGTTTGATTTTTCTGTCTGGTCTTTGAAGAAAATATTCAGAATTTTTCAGGGACTGCAACACAGTGTGTAGGGACAAGCTGCTCACTTGACACCATGGATTTTTCAGGAGCCTAGCGAGATAATTCCGCGTTTTGGAACTGCGGAATGGCAGTGCTCGGCAACTACATCCTGTCTTGATGTTTTGCATTTCTTACTGCGCTGAATTACTCTAGCATAGGATGAGGACTTTGTCCCAGTTATTTAATGGGAATGATTTGGAAAAAAAAGATGAGCAGAATCTTTTCTTGAACTTTGTACTGACATAGATACTTATTGTTTACGTGGTGGAGTCAAGGCTTCTTCTGTGAAGGTAGAAGATGTCAGACCTGGCAGCAGGAAATGAGGATATAGCTGCTTTCCTGTGGCTCTTAGGTTTTGTATTCTTTTGGGTTTGTGAATATACTTAAAAGGAAATAGAAAAAACTATCTCTAAGGAAGCAAAGATCTTCCTTCCTGTTGGGAAAGGAGTCAGGCAAGGACGATAAATTCCTTGCCAAGTGAGTAATTTCTTCACTTCAGAGACTTCAAAGCTCTAAAAATCACTTTTTGGACTAGATATGAAATTGCATGCAGTCTTAATGGGCGAAGCTGATCTTTCTCTTGACGGGAAATGATAATAGACAGATGGCAGGGAAATAAGTGACTTCTGAATGAGATGCTGCAATATTATACCTTCCCAGAACAGCTCTAACAAATATCCTTCTATTGTATGGCACACTGGCAGAAGTGAGAAGCAAGACTTTAGGGCTGCTCAGTGCTTCCACTGTTAGCTGTCAAACAATTTTACAAGCTAAGGAAACGCTTACAGGATAAATGAAGGACAACTAAGCTACAATTTGAGTTTGGCAGTCCTGCATTTTCTTGAGATGTGCCTGAAAACGATGTGATTAAAAATAGGACCATTGCATAGCATTTATTGAAGCAGCAGGGAAATGACAGTTTTTACACAGTGCTACCTTCTAAAGCCCTAGTCCCACCGTGGCAGCCTCCTTTGCTCTCACATTCTTTATTTTGAGAAACTGTTACCAAGACTGTTGGTGGCTCCTGGTCTTGTGAAGGCTGAACAAACGTATTTGTCCAACGGCTTTCAACTCAACTTGTGCAGTCAGGGAATGAATTGTACATTAATGCTGTGCAGATTTCAGAGCATGAACTGAGAAGTGGTATGAAAGGGCATTACTTTATTTCGTATTTGATGGCGTAGTGACGTGCTGATCATCAGCATCCTGTTTTTTCTAGCACTTGACCATTCCCAAATGTTGTGTATCAATCCTAACTTAAGAGTCTAGATCCTTAAACACCTAAAAACTTCATGACGGGACACGTAAGACTGTGCTTGATCCGAGCACTAATTCCATTTGAAGGCTTTTGGCAATCACGAAGCCTTAGCTTAGGTGAACGGTCAGCGTGTTACATGGTCACAAAGCAAAAATCCCATGTTTCTTGTTGAGTCCCCCACAAAGCACCATGGGTACCACTTTGTGAAATAAACCCCGCTGCAAAACACACAACAAACAGCTTGTTAAAGTGACAAAACCTCCACCGTCTCCTTCAAAGTGTCAGTGCCGTGAGCCCCAAGCAGAAAGAGGAGCAATGAGATGGTGTCCATAGGAGCTCCTGCCAGAGGGGATGACTGCAGGAATCCCCTTTCCTGGTGCTGGCACACCTCTTGGGGGACAGGGCACCCGTCTTTTCTAGACACTTTTGATGATTCCTAAAGAGAAGAACTAAAACCTTACTGCATGACCTGGAATACTCTGAAGTCCTTCCAAAACCTCCAACTGCTCAAGCGAGGTTGAATTTAAGGCCTCGAGAGCTTAAAGAAAAATTAACAATTTAGCTAGAGATCAACCTAAGGTTTGGTTTACTTTATCTGGAGAAACTTCCTTTTGAGGAAAATTTTTAAAAGTATTTCAACCCAAGCTTCCTCAAATCAGTTCGGTACCGGCTCTATAGATTTCCAATAAATGCATCATGGGGCGGGGGAACGAGACCAAACAATAAATACATGATGTGAGCAGCCATAAAGGCGACCTAGTTAGAAGGGGAGAAATACTCAAGAGATGTCTGTTGAGATACTGAGAAAGAAATTGCCTGCCAGCCTTGGGAGCTGTGAGCCTGGGAACCAGAAGCGTCCTTAAGAAGCACGGCCAGCATCTCTGAAGTGCAGCTGGGTACCTAGAAACTGGAGACAACCTGAGATACCCTCAATAAGTGCAAAACCAAGGAACTGTAATAGCGATTTATAATCTGAAAAGCTGCAAAATAGTTTGGAAAATAGGAAAAACAACCTGAGAACATTCAAAGCAAGAGTTGGTAACTGCCATTGACTGTTCTAACTGCAAGAGCTGGAAAAGTCCTGAAAAATAAAAATTGGACTGAGGTAACAGAAATCACCATCTGTTGGCTGTCCCAGCTGAAACCCAGGAGTTAACAGCATCCATTGACTGCTCAAAGTGATGGTGTCCCACACCTTCTTACGGCTCTATAATATAAAAGTTATTTTCTACCCAAAATAGGAGTTTCTCTCTCTCTTTCCATGCTTGCCCCTTCCCTAAACTGGTCTGCCTGAACTTTCTACAAGACCTTGGACAATCATGGGGACTCCATGACACGGATCATCTTTGAAGTGAGACTCTGCCTGTTGTTTTATTGTTTCTCCACTGAGGCCACAGCTGGGACTGGTCTGGTTTGTTCTCCCACCTCTGGGATGGCTGGGCCCCTTCCAAAAATGTGTCCAATGCGTTTGGTGCCACATACATAGATGTAAGTAACCCGTTGTGACTATACCTGCTGTTACATCACTGATAAATACGCTTCACTAGGAATAACTTTGCTGTAACGGGTAATATTTTATATATCTACGCTTCATTGCTACTATTATTGGGTGCTGCTATAATTGATTGTTGCTATAATTACTCGCTGCTACATTAGGGGTTGTTGCTATACTACTGCTTGCAGACACTATTTTGAAAGAGCTCGATATACATATATATGTATTTGCTTTCTTAATCACAGGTATAGTTGCTCGTGGTGATTTGTGTGGTATTTATGGTAAATTGGAGGACAAAGTCTCACTGCCCTGGTGTGTAACACAGTCCTACAAGCCCAGAGTTGCAATCTTTGTACAGGCAGGGGCTGGGTAAGCCTTTAGGTCGTGACACCACGTTACAACTGAAGTCACCCAACCCCAGCTCTTCAGTGCAGGATGCAAAATGGCCAGAAAAGAATAAGGAACAACACGCACAGAATTCTCTAATATCAAAATATAGCAATTTATTCAAGACACTGAATATGATCTGTTGATTCTCTCCTTAAAACAAATGAGCTACAATACACAAGGTGAATTTGAAGAAAGTGTGGGTGGGGGAGAAACAAAATAAGGGTTGATGTTGTTTCAACAGAACCTGGGAAATGCTGAAATGAGAACCAAGTCTGGCTGCAAGTCTGACACAGACAATAAAAACTGCAGAAGCCAGAATTCAGAATTTCAGTGAGTGGCTGAAAGAACATTTCTGCAATTGACAAAGAACCACATCTTTTTAAAAGGCAAAAGGAGGAAAAAAAGGAGGAAAAATTAAAAAGGGAAAAAGAAAAAAGAAACCCAAAAACAAAGCAGACCCTTACATTTGACAAAGTGCACTTCACTTGGCTCTAAAATTAGCTATTTTTTTTAAAGAAATTAAAAGGAAATTTCTAAGATGTAGCATGGGGTTAATGTGTGTATAACCCTGTAAGTCAGGCCCTTTAGTGCCCCATACGGGACCCAGTGTTTTCTACATAAAAGATTCAGTATCCTTCTAACCCACAGAGTTGAGTGGTTTTTCAGAAACTGTCTTTTTTTCACTTCAAGGCCAGTTCCAGACAGCCAGCAATGATAAAAATCCCAGTAAGCCCCTCAATGGTTTCACAACCCTGTTTGCTCACACTGTTTTTTTACTTCTCTTCTGTTACAAGGAACAATGAAAAAAATTACCAAAACATTTTTGCATGAAAAAACTGCTGAAGTCCATCAGCCTCTTGCTTCTTGCTGTTCTGTCACAGGGGAGCTGCAGAAAGGCACCGCTGGCTGAGGGACGCAACCAGGGGAGGGAGGAAAGCAAGAGGTCCCACAAGGGACAGTTCTGCAGGTCCCAGCTCACATGTCCACATTGAACTAGAGCTTGGAAAAGCCTCTCTCTCCCCATTGCCCACTTCCTGAACCAACCAGCCTGTTAGCCTAGGATTAACCTTTGCAAATGCATCTTCTGCCTTCCTCAGCAGCTGCCCTCATTTTAGCTGAAAACTCTCTATTACAGCATCTTTGAGGTTTTTCCAGTCTTCAGTGTCTTGGGGAGGGGAAGAAAGGTGAATTTTTTTAGCCTTTCACATATGCTGCGTTCAAATCTGATGGTCTGTATAGAAAACTCTCTGGACCAGGAGCCTCTCTCACATGTAGGCTTTGCAAACCAACTGGCTTTTAAATTTTGTTTCTCTTGGCTTCTCCCCTCCATGTAGGTAGGACAGAGGTGAGGTGGTGTGCCGACAATTTAAAAAAAGGGAAAAAGGAGAAAGAAACAAGCATCAGGGACGCTGCCGAGTTCTTCACAGTAGCTGTCCCAGGAACCACCAGGAGACATGGGCTGCATAGCCAGCCAGCCACCTGGCATCGCTGAACTGCGATTGAGCAGCCTCATCTCTTTGAGTCCTGAGGTCTGGCCTATTCAGATGTCCCTCAAGGGACAGAGGCAAGGCCAGGGCCCCATCCTCCCTTTGCTGCTCCCTTTGCTGCTCGCAGACCTGGAGCTTCTGGGTGTTACTCTCAGAAATGCCACCCAAAAGCAGCTTAGGAAGTTAACCGTCTACATGCAATGGTTGTAGTTAAACCATTGACCCAACCGTGCTTTATGAAACCACATTACATTTTTGTATTCAAATTCAAGTGTTTCTTCTAACAGGAATTATTTTTTTTTTTCTCCAAAGTAGTGACTTCAAATTAGTAGGTACACGTGGTATCAACCACAAGGTTAGTATCAACCAGTGCAAAACTGTCAGGTGGTCAGCTACAGCCCATGCTTTTGGAGCAGAAACTAAAACCAACACATAAATGCATTTAACACTGAAAAGAATCCTTGATACCTTCCAGTATCCGGTTCTTTGACATAAATTATAAAGAAGCCTAACTGTCACTAACGTCCAGAATCCCACAGAACTGTTTTTACCTCAGGACAGAGTAACCTTTTTAGTAGTTATTTCTTTTCATTCTTTTGTCTTTTCCAAATGTGTATCTTTAAGAAATGCAGCTGAAGCTGGCAGTGGCTGGTTCCATGGGAAGACTGAGATACTGTGCAGATGCAAGCCTAAAGAGAGGAAAACACAGGAGAAAAAATGAGGTACGGATTCCAGGATGCCATGACGGTGCCATGACACCTGGCAGGTCTTGCACCACCAGTCCAGCGGTACGGCTCTGGTTTTGGTTCTGTTCACGTCACATCACATCACCACTTCAGCAGCCGCCGTCAAGTCAAAGGGAAGCTCCTGTGTTACAGAAATGGTGACTTTGGGCGGGAAGGTACTATGTGATGTTAAAGGGGTTCTCTGCTTGCTTGTTTTTCTCTCTCCTACAAATCCTAACCCAGCCTGTGGGCTAAAGAGGACACCTGTTTGACTTGGCTGCCACCACCCCAAGGTTGCCTTATAGTTTACAGCACTTTCAGTAAACTCCAACTGCGCATCCTTCTTTGCATCCATCATCTGCTCTTAGAGTAACGTAGTCTTCAGCAGACATCCCTACAGATGTCCAGCTTGCAGAGGAAATCATGTCCAAAGTGGATGGGTGGTACCTTGGAAGTCTTTATTGTCATTCCAATCATTTCATCCATTGTAACTTTATAGTAGTATATATGTTGAGAGATAATTTATATATCCTTTATCATATCCTCACCTAATGGAGAGTCCTCCATCATCTTCTGAGCACTGCACTGAGGACACCCACAAGGCTAAAGCACTGAGCTTCCCTTGTAGGACGTAGAACACAGACGGCTGAAGGCGACAGTGGCACCACAGACTGCCCAATGCAATGGAAGAACGGCCTCCAGGTGTGTGCCCACCATGGATGGAGAGCAGCTTGGCAAGAGTCCTCTCTTCAAGAATGACAGATGCAGTCAATAGATCTTGGTCTGACTGGTCCCGTTAAGTCAGCGGTAAAATCCCATTGACTTACTGGAAGAGAAACAGCTGAGTGGGTTGAACAGTGGAGGACAGCACTGTTCAGCGTGGCAACGGGCAGCCAAACCCATGTTCTGCATGACATTTGTTTGAGCTATTGCTAGAGGAAAGAAGATCCACCATTGTTTTTCCCTGGTTACCAAGGATGAATGGAAATACGGACTCAAGAAAATGAATGCTATATTTATAGTCTCAAATTTAGGAATCCCTTTTACTGTGTGTATGTACATCACCAAACAGCCACACAAATGAAATGAGACTGTATAAATGGCTGGCTGCTGGAAGAGGACTCTTAGTAAATGACTGGCATTTGTTGTGCCAAATGGCATTTTTTTTTTCTTACAGCACTTTTGGAGAGAGAAGAGAAAAAGGATACTGCACCTTTCATGTTCCTTGGACTCCGTGTCATTCTTTTTGCTTGAATTACACAACTGGTCTACATTTGGTGGCCACTTTAGGCTTTTAAAACTGTTTAACATAAAAAATATTTTTTTTCCAAAAATACACTGGGTTCTTTCTGTTAAAAGTCATCTTTCTCCTGTAAAAATCTTCCCCAGCACTGCATTCTTATATAAAGCACTTATTACACAATTTGCTGAAAGTGCCCTTGAGACGCTAAGATCTGAAGCATGGAGGATTTTTTTTTCTTTTCAACGGAGAGAAAGAAAGGAAAAGGAAAAGAGAGAAGAGAGGAGAAGCAATCTGTCAAAAATTTTAATTCTCATGTCCACCTGGCTGCATCTACTATGGGCATACAGGGAAAAAAGAAAAAAACAAGGGCAAGAAGAAAGAGGAGGAAAAAAAAAGGAGAAGTTGGGAGTGGAAGGGAGAAATAAAAGGAAAACAAAAGTTTCATCCTAAGCCTGGGATCCTCCAGGCTGTAATATTCCAGCTGATAGAAAAACCACTGAACAAAAAAAGTAGTCTAGAAAATAGAAAGTGTTGTGATTACAAAGTTGAGCATTTCATCAGTACAAACTGGTCTTTGAACGTCCTTTGGGAGAGCAACTGTAGTGTCCAAATTGGAAGGAAAAAATACAACACCACATGGAGGAGGATTTTTTTTCCCTTTTGGTTTATCACAGCATTTTTCTTTTTTTTTTTTTTTTTTTTTTTTTTATTAATTTTTTTTTTGGCACAGCTTTTTTTTTCCCAGCCATCAGAGCAAGTTCTCAGACGCAAACCAAACAGTGCAATGCCTAGCTGGTGGCTTCATGCTTCCAAGGCTGCATGTTCCAGGTGGAAACCATTCCCTCCCCCTCTGAAGTGACTGTTTTTTTTACTCCTTGATGAAGGTTACGGACAAAATACTAGACACCTGTGGCCAGGGAGAGTTGGTTCATGGTACACTCTAACTTTGTTCAAGTTCGTACAGTTCTGGAGCTGTTAAGAATAGTTTTGAAGAGTGCTTCTCCCCACACATTCACTGCTGGTCCATTTGAAATTTCTTCTAAAACATTTCACTTTTACTTCCGCAGATCTAGAACACAAACCTGGAGAGAAAAGACTCAGCATTAAGAACCGTTTCTGAAGGTGATGTGGAAGTCCTGAATGGCTCCGCACACAGGCTGACCAGCCAGCTCTACGCTATACTCCCCAGCGTCAAATCAGCCTGTCTCAAGCACACAAGCAAGTAAACAACCCAACAGGGCAGAAAACCCAAGTGAAAATCATACATTTAAAATTTAGCTGGGCTTTCATGGGATTACAAATAACCATTTTGGTGGCACATCCCAGATGAGACTGTGGGCTCTCTTTAGTTGCCTGAACATAGCATCTACTTCCACTAGGAGAAGAGGTCCACTAGGATAAGAGGGAATGGCCTCAAGTTGCACCAGGGGAGGTTTAAGTTGGATATTAGGAAAAATTTCATCACTGAACGGGTTATCGAGCATTGGAACAGGCTGCCCAGGGAAGTGGTAGAATTGTCATCCCTGGAGGTACTTTTAAAAGACACGTAGATGTGGTGCTGAGGGACATGGTTTAGTGACAGCTTTTGTCAGTGTTAGGTTGACAGTTGGCCTCGATGATCTGAAAGGTCCCTTCCAACCTAGACAATGCTATGATTCCATTTCTGAAATGTATCCAAACTATATGTACAGGCCTGACACAGGACCTAGAGGTGCCCGTTTGGAGCAGCTGTTGGAAGCCAGGCATGGCACTATCTCAAATGGCACGACTAAGCTCAAGCAAGCGAATCATGTTGTAGGTGTAGTCTTTGGTTAAAACCAGTTGAAAAATAGCACTCTAAAGTGGTTGCCAGACAGCCAGGTAGAAAAGTTATTTTACAAAGCTGTAGAGTGTGTTATAACATCTAGAGTGTCCTTCAGAAGCTGAGCATGCTACAATTGACATTTTTTAAAAGTAACATTAACAGCAAAACCCAGTAATGAATAATCATAACCTCTCCATCAATATTTCTCCTTTACCACGTGATGAAATCTTTAGGCATCATGCTGAAAATTTCCTCTTTTAGGAAGGGTAAACTTCTGTGGGGTCAAACTTAGAAAGCCCCAGGACAACTGTTTATTAGCAAGTTCACTTCTGTGACCTGACCTTTGTTAGAAAGTTGCAGATGAGAGAAATAATGACAGAAAACATATTTAAAATTCATTCCCATGTTCAATAACATTCACCATAAAATTCCACAAACATTCTTCCTTTCCAACAGAAGCACCATCTCCTAGTATTTGAAACCTTCCAAAGCAGAAGCATTTTTCTTATACCCCATGGATCTACTTATTTCTGTCTTGAGCTGCCAGCACTGCCCAGGTAAGGCAGTATGGCATTTATGGTTTTCTGTTGGATGAGTAATCATTCTTTCAACAGAAGAGTAATCTCCACTCAACATTTACAATGTGCAAAGCTCCTTACCGATCCGTCTGATGCGCTTGCTCCCACTTTGTCTCCTCTAGCATTCCAGCAGACTTCAAAGATGCCCCCGGTGCCTCGGTAGCTATGTACTAGAGTTCCACTCTACAAAGCAAAACAGCAGGCAAACATTTGATATAGAAGCTCTCCTTTTTTTTTCCTCTGCCTTGTGGTACTACATTGAAATAGAGAGTGGTGGGGAGAGGGGGGGCTATTCACATCACCCAGACATGGTCATCTATATAAGGTGAATAAATGAGAAGCAGGCTCCTCCAGAAAGCAATTTACAGTAGGACTCTCGGACTTCTCGTTTTGTCAACATTATAACAGTAAAGGCCTGGGGAGTTAAGCTGAGGTCTTTTTCAAAAAGCTGTTGTTAATGCAGACTGTGAGGCATTAGTATCCCGAATTAAATCTATTTTCATGCATGCTAGTGTCTGAGTATACGATGAAGCCTGAACAGAAATGTTCTGGACAGTCACCTCACTTCAACCAAGTGACTCAACTGTTATGCTGAGATTTGTACCAGCCAATACAATCAGGTTCACCTTGGCTGGCAGGTCATACGCTGCAGGGGCACATACATTGTCCGTTTGAGCTTTTCCTATCAATGTGTCATTTAAAACAGATGTGCTTCACGGGAAGCAAAACAGTACCTGAGTATTCCATATATGGACACATTTGTCAAAGGACCCACTGGCTAGATATTTTCCATCAGGACTAAAAGCTACACTGTAGACAGGCTCTTGATGCTTTGTTAACGTATGGATGCAGACTCCTCGGTCAACGTCCCACAGCCGAACAGTGGAATCAAACGAAGCACTGCAAGAAGCATTCAATCACAAGCACATCTTAATTTGAGTGCTAATCAATTCCTAGTTTGATACTGTAAACATTAAAAAAAAAAAAAACCCACATGTTTTTTTTTCCCCTGGCTAAGCAAGAAACGTTTGAGACAGAAAAGCTAATAGTCACTACAGCCTTGACAAGAACTGTATCTCCCAAACGGAATTCCTGTCTGTAGAACCTTTATCTCAGGGTGCTGTATACACAATCAGATCACTAGGTAGCCCTAAAAAGTTCAAGCTCCTGCTTTTTGACATTCTACCTGATATTACTCAGAATGGTAAAATATCTACTGTCATTAATAGGGTAAATGGTTCCAGAGAAATCTTATTCCTAATGGATTTGTATTATTTATTGAATTAGCATCCTGTAATTCTCTAGAACTGTGATTCTTTTCACTTTGCTTCCACAGTGATTTTTTAGATGATCCATCTAAATCCCAAACTGTGGGCTTAGAAAAAGGCAAGGAAAATTATTGGTATTAAAAATAATATTAAAAGAGCAACTCCAAGTAAGCAAAGTTCTTCCCTGTTCACTTCCGAAGGAGTAAAATTAATAAAACAGCTTTGATACAACTCCTTCCCAAACTGAATACACCACGAACTGATGATCCCATTGCACTATCATCACTTGGAATTCTGTAAGTAAACGGATTTCCTAAATTCCAAAAATAATTTTGAAGAGATTTTCAAGTGGAATTTTAAAGGTTATCCAAGCTTTTGTCTGTGAGTTAACAGGGCTATAAAAATTGTCAGTATCTGCCCAGGTGAGTTGCATGACACTGGTCAGAACACATTCCAATTGGCTGAATGGGCTGCCACCTGCCTCATTAAGCACTTTCATTCATAACGACCAAATGCCAAATTTACAATCCTTTTGTCAAGGTAGCTGTTAAATATCACACGGTTCCATTTCCCTTCTTTTCCTTCTTCCTTTTTCAACTCTAACTCCTTCCCCTTTGTATGCATACCCCCATTCACAAACACAGGTACTTTTTTACTGGAATTGTCTGCAGGAACACAGATGGCAAGCTGACAGTGGAGTTACGTGTCTGAAATACTATCCTTCTTCATAGGCAAAAGAAAGAGGTACATTTTTTACCTTGCTAACATAATGTTGGAGTTTGGGTTGCTGGTGCCTGGTCCTGTAGGACTCCATTTGATTGTATAAATCTCTTTGCTGTGAGCCTGAAGATCATGTACACAGGTATCTTGCTTCATACTCCAAATCTAAGTCAGAGGGGAAAAATGGCAATGTTACTAATCTATTCTCAGCTGAATTATTTCAGTTCTATGTTAGTCTTACCATTTGTAAGACTACACACATGCATACACATAAACACAATTTAACTTTATTAATGCAGCAGTTTGGTACCTACAACACACCCATGTATTAGGATAACTCCTTTATGGGAAAGAGCTACATATTTAATAGCATTTATTCAATAGATAAGAACACCTAAATAGTTCCTGTACTGCCCATAGTCTGAAACTGTATTTTCATACAGAAACCTAAGCTACTCCTACTCCATCTAGAGACGTTTAACTTTGTCACACGTTGCAACCGCAGTCATCTTAAAGAATGAAAATAAAGTTTCAATAACTGCTCAGAACCTAGTAATTTTCTCTTATGACAGTGAAGAGCCACATCAAACTTTCCTTCCCTCCTAAATCCATTTGTTTTCCTGATGTTTTTAACAGTACTAGCAATGGAACAAGACCATCTATTTATGAACTGTTGCATGGCCAAATACTTTAGTGTCAGATAAAGATTACGCTCAACAGAGATGACAGGTAATTTAGTAGATCTTTTCTTCTGCTAACTAAGAAAACAAGATGGAGCTAATTCACAGCAGGGAAAATAACACACATTTAGTCAGCCAGTTTCAGAGATACCAAAAATGTAGTAACGATTTAACTCACTTTTTTTAAGTCTGCACTATGAGGGGAATGATGTGCTCTCATGCCAAATTTTCATCAGCGTACCTGAGTCTGCTTTTGGAAATGTAACACAAAGCTTAGCGGGGCTCTACAGCTGATAGGCAACGTTTTCCAAGAAGAGGTTGGAAAATATCAAGCACTCCAAAAAAAAACAAAAGAGAAAAAAATAATTGCCTGAAAGGGATTTGTAGTGTCCATCAGTGAAAAAAACAGGCAAGGCTGGGGATAGCAAACCATTAACTCTTGCGTCAAATTCAGTGGTCAGAAATTTGAACTGGCACCACTAAGCCACAGTGGGTTTTGAAACATAGCATGCAACTGGGTACCAAAAACTATGCTACCATTGGTTCATAATGTTTAAGGAAAGCAACAGTTGTTACTATAATACTGCTTTGAGGCAGCATAACAAAGTGCTCTCTTTCAGTATCATCTATCTATCTATCTATCTATCTATCTATCTATCTATCTATCTATCTATCTGTTATTAGTTCAGAATAATACATCTAGACTCCAGAGGGATGAAAACCCGAGTGGGTATGTGGCAAAGACACAGTAGAATTGAGCAGAACTCAGGCTACCCACAAAGAGGAAACGTTCGTTAACGCTGATGTTCACTTAGCTCTTATCTACAAGTTTTGCTGCTCTCAGTTTCAGGTCTTATACATAGGCTGCCTGCAAGCTAGAAACATCTCTTACTTTAGCTGTGTCAATCAGCAATGGAAAGAGGTATGAGCCTTAATTAACACAAACGTATTATGAGAAATCTGTGTCACTGGTACAATTCTATCCACAGAACCAAATCTTTCCTGGGATGTTTGCTTTGCTCAAGGAAACAGTATAATTCAACAGTCCAGCAGAGGGGCTTTGCCCTTACAGCATACAGCTATTCTTATGTGGACATAGTCCTCATTCGGTGTGGCTGGAACAGGAGAATAAGAGTGAGAGGAGTCTGGGCTGTTGGAGCCGGTCCAGAGGAGGGACGCATAAATGATCAGAGGGATGAACACCACTGCTGTGTGGACAGGCTGAGAGAGTTGTGGCTGTTCAGCCTGGAGAAGAGAAGGCTCCAGGGAGGCCTTATAGCAGCCTTTCAATACTTAGTAGGGGCTTATAAGAAAGATGGGGACAAATATTTTAGCAGGGCCTGTTGTGATAGGGCAAAGGGTAATAATTTTAAACTAAAATGGGGTAGATTTAGACCAGATATAAGAAAGAAATTTTTTATGATGAAGGGGCTGAAACACTGGCACAGGTTGCCCAGAGAGGTATTAAGATGCCCCATCCCCGGAAACATTAAAGGTCAGGTTGGATTGGGCTCTGAGCAACCTGATCTAGTTGAAGATGTGCATGCTCATTGTGGGGGGGTTGGACTAGATGACCTTTAAAGGTCCCTCCCAACTGGAACTAATTTATGATTCTAACTTCAGGCACCTAACAGAGGCATGTACATCAGCAGCGTAGCTGCCTCAGGCTCCCCATACAGTGAATGGACAAAGACAGGGGTCTTCAGAGATTGAGTTGGCAGGCTCTGTCATGTCCCATTGCTTAGTCTGAGACTATTAAAAAAAAATAATCAAATGGCTCCACTGAAATTATTTTCAGAAAATAAGATTCCAAAGGGAAAAAAAATTCATTTTTATATTCTTTCCAAAGTAACTTTGGAAAATTGGATTGTTTCTTAGCTTAGGGATTGTGCTTCTGTTGACAGGCAAGCAGGTATATATATATTTGCATATACTTAAACTATGACTATTCAGTGACAGTGACATATCAGTCCCATAAGCCTTCTTTGGATAGGATGGCTCAGCTTTCACAGTGGCTGCTTCTCTGTGTTCAGTCCTTCAGATTAGCTTTAAGAAATATAGGGCAAAATGAAACTACTGTTCATGCAGAGTTTTAGATGATACAGTACCATCATTCTGGAGACTAAAAAATCGACATAATCTTTATCTTTAGTTTTTGAACAGCAGAAATGGAAATTATATTACCTTTAATGTCATATCATCGGAGCAAGATGCTAGTAGCATGCCAGATGGGTCCCATTTGATTGCATTAACCTCGTTCTGAAATAAAGAGTGATTTTATTAAGTAAATATTCCAGTTACCTGCATTGTACTGGGCACCCAGCAGAGGGCACTCAAGGCCTACGCATGCAACAAGTTCAAGCACAAATTACAGTTCTGGTTGCTTTATGGGTGAACAAAAGCAGTGCTGCCTGTGTGACATGCTATTTAGGAGTCATTTAGGAATGGGAACCATTTTGTGTTTGTGAACAATACACACAGTGAGTCTTCTGATACGTGTTCTCTTACCCTTTCTTTGTGCACTAGGATTTAAATAAACCCTCAAACCATGATACAGCTTTAACTTCTTTCTAAAATTTAGATGTTTCTTTGGTTAATATTCTCAAGATCTCAGAGATAAAATTTTTCAGTAGAAAATACTGGTGGGGTGTAAAGTTTTGTGGAGTTCATTAATCTTAGTGATGCAGCTCTACAACAACACTGGTCTCTAAACAGAAGTGTATGTGCAAATGAAATCCAACAGGAAATACTGAATAGTTTACGATGTTTTCTCTATCAATATTTCTAGCAGCTTGTCATTAACTAAGCCTAGTGTACCCCTTTGGTAATCAATAAATTTCCTGTGCTTTTTTGAGGGTCATATATATGGGAAAAAAATAATTTCATAAAAAGGGAAGATTGTTTTTTATAAACATAATTTGGCCCAGGGTCTCAGTGAGAATAATCCTAGAACATATTTAGATTTTACTGTATCCACTTGACGTGTTTCAGTCATCACTAAGATATGCCATGTAAACATTTAGATCCTGTGCAAAACGGTGCATTTCATATAATCACAAAAAGCACCGGTCTGTTGGCAGGAATATACAACCCATCGTGAAGCATCAGTTTAACCATAGACTAGCTAAAGGTCTCCAAATGTATAATTTTTTCCACAGTGGGGAAACAGCAAGTTCTGGGAGTTAATATCTAAATTGCAGGTCAGTATACGACAGCAGTTTCCCCATGAATGAAAGCTAGAAAAAAATAGCCTTTGACAGTCATTAAATACCACCAGGAAAAGAGGGGGGGGAAATAGATCTTATTAGATGAAATTGATTCTAAAACTGAACAATGACTGGAGATAAATCGTTCTCTCCTTATTCATAGTTCTCATTTACTAAAGGAAATTAAGCCAGCGGAAAAAAATTATCTTATTTATTAACGTGCCCTTAGCCTGCAGCTCATGCTACTTATAAATAGTCTCACTGTTTAAACTGCAGGTTTTACCTCCTACGGTGATGTAGAACAGTTTAATCCTTCTCCCAGGCAGTGAGTCACCCCCGAGAAATACGGTTTTAGGGAAGCAATGGGATGTAACAACTTTGGTGCTAGAACACACCCTGCCACCACATCATCTGCCATCATCGTAACATGCTGTTGTGACTTTACCACTAACATTTTGGACTTCTTAAACTTACTGTGTGTCCTTGGAAGGTTTTAACGGGACGATCACAGCCAAGTCTGCATACATGAATGCACATGTCAGTGCTGCAGGAGGCAAAAGTAGTGTTGTTCTGCCAGTCTACATCCAGAGCAGGAGCTGCGAAGTACAAACAACAGAAGGAACGTCAGGGAACACACCAAAGAAACAGTTACCCAAATCATTTTCCTCCTGTCACCCATCTGGATCAAATGGACTAAAAGCTAGTTTATCAGTTACAGGTATGATAGGGATGGCCAGAAGGGCACAAATTTTCTTCTCCTGCAGTGGGTAATCTTGATGCTTTGTCTAGCACCTACTTATTAGAACCTTTTGGGTAAAGTTCCCTAAGAGGTGTCTGCCTTCACCCTCCCCCCTGGACACTTCTCTACCATTCATTCCTCTGTAAGGCAGCTCAGCAAGGAACCTGGAAGAAAACTCATCCATAAAAAACATGGATAACCTCATCTGGGTTAGAAAAAACATTCCTGTGAATGCCAGGCACAACACACAGGGGGCAGAAGAATCAGGTGGCCATCATCCTTTGCGCTAGCTTTATGCAACCACCCATACAAACCTACCATTCTGTGCAAACATGTGG
>VZTM01020751.1:0-23045 GCA_013400555.1 Jacana jacana
GCGGTGCTGTCCTGGGCCTCCCCTGCAAAGGGAGCGCCCGAAATGCCCCTGTACCTCGCGATCGGTCGCTGCGGCAGCAGCTGGGCCAACTCCGAAGCGGCTGACCTCGATCACTGAGCAGCAGTGATCACCATCTACAGCAGATTCTCTGTTCTACAGTAAATTCAAATCACATTCTTCATATCCAGCTCTCCAATCTGAACTGCATAAGATAAAAATTTCACAAAGAAATTAGGATAGTACTGGAATTTAAAAAAAATGAGAGGAGGGGGAGAAATCTGCCAAAAGGAGGGAAGTTCCCAGATCTACTTAATGATCTGTTCTTCCATCCCTATAAACACACAGCTCTTGCAGGTAAGAAGCTGTATCTAGGAAAGTCCATGCTGCTGAATGTGGAAAAAGGTTGTCCTAAAGGAGGCTTCATGCACAGAGATGTTTTTTATGGAAGAACTTGGGGAAGGAGCTGGACTGTAAACATAAATATTTCACAATCTGGAGAAAGGTACTTTTCCCACCTCAAATTTTCCTTCTGCTTTCTCTTCATGCTTTCCCTGTTTCTACTGCACACTGAGCTACTGTTCTCTTTCTCTCTGGGTCTGGCAGTCAGGTTCTAATAAAAGGTAGGGTGCCAGGTTCCTAACAAGGGCAACCCTAACTGCATCACTGACCTCTCCTGGAGGTGAAAGCGAGCTGGTGATAGCGATGCACACTGTGTTCCACAGGGAAAAAGGCTCAAGGGAATATACATGTAGTGTGGAACCCATGGTGTTTTAGTCAATGTCATTGGAAGGAATACTGGATATGAGCACAGTGTAGAACCAGAGGCATATTAAGGGCTGGATTTTCCATAGGGTTGACACTGTACTGCATGCGTTACTGATGTTCTGAAAAATCCTCCTCCTCCTCTTGTCAATGTGCTGGTGAAATCTGATTCCAACGTCAGGATCTGATTCTCTGTGTGTGTACATCTGTGTGACAAACATAATGCCAGAAGTTTTCATGTCACAAAAGTGTATATGATCCTAACAGTACAAGAGCATCAGCACCATCATAATAGTGGAAAATTAGAGTGGATTTAAAACTATTTTGAGTTTATTTTTATAGTCTGTACTTCCACCATTCCTCCTTTCCTTCCCCAAGGTGAGAATTTTGCTGCCAGAACTAAGAAGTTCTGTTCTAGTGATACTTTATTGTACCTTATCACATGAAACAAATGTTTTTCCAAAAGTTTTCTTACACGAAGGTAGTGAAGTAACTCTATTGTGTAACCCAGGCTTACAGAAGGGCGAAGAGGACTCACTTTGGCTTGGATGGCATTTATGGTCTGGAAGCAGCTCATGGATAGGAAAAGGCAGCATGCTGTTTTCTGTAGGGTATACAATCTGAAACAATTTTATCAGAACTGCTAGATAGAAATCTTAATAAGCTGGAGTTAAACAACTGGGTGTTTTAAAAAAAAAAAGGAATAGTACATTTAAAATTTACCATATGCACAGTAACTTGCAGTAAGTAATTAAATTCTCACAACATCCTTTCACAGTGCCAGGCAGAGCATATTGGCTTAGGTTGGCCTGGTTGTCAAGTGTGAACCAAAATGATTTCTAACAGCAATCAAATACATTTTGAAATGTGCTCATAAAAATGCTATCTCAGAGGCTCAAAGCAATAATGATTCATGTATTAGCAAATGAACCTGTCCTCTGCAAGCTAGCCTCTGAAATGTAATAAGGGATAAGTCCAAGGAAAGAAAGAAGTGTATTTATTAAGATGCTGAGAGGGAATATTTTGTGATGGGAGTTTGGAGGGACTTCTATTCAACCTCAGCGGAATAGCTATGGATTGAGGTGCTAGACTGGACTCTGGAAGCCATGCTCTGTCATGGATGCTTTTATCAAATCTATATCGACAGAGGGATTTGAGCAGTGTAACTTCCAGAAGTGTGTCCCTTGGCAGTACCCAAGGGAGGCTCTTTAGGTGTGTCGGAGCAAGGCTGGGAGGCAGAGGTGGGAAAAGCTGTGCTGTCTCCTGTGCTGAGAGCTGCTGGCTGAAATGCTTGGGTGAGGATGGAAAGGGACAAGCCTGGGTGTTTTCAGACAAATAACAAAGCTACCTTCTGCTATGACTCCTGGACACGTCCAAAAAACACTCCTGAAGGGATCACAAATTTTAAAAAACAAAAAAACTCTCACTGGGAGCCTAACACCTAACTGAGCGAGCCACGGAAAGGTAGGGTCTCAGGTGGCTCTTGGGCTGGGAGCTGCTGACGTTACTTCTTTGCTCTTGGGCAGAATGGAAGCAGTAAGAAAATGGGAAGAAGAGAGGAGAAGCAGTGTGGAGACTCAATCAGTAAGGACTCAAGTATTTCAAGGGAGCAGAAAAATTTTCTTAGATAAATGTCTGTACAGAATCGCTACTCTGAATCCGAGATTATGGTCCATTTTGTCCCACTGGTTTTTCTCCCTTGCCAGAGGCTGCTCAGCTAACTGGCATTTAGTGAACCGAGGGATGAAGGGGACAACAATATGGCTTACAGACTTCAGAGCGCTGTGACCTTTCCAAGCACAACATACAAAATCTGCCCATCTCACTTGCGACAGGTGGCCAAATCCAGGTGCCGCAGGCAGAAACCGGCAACCCTACTGCTGCCACCAGCTGCAAAATCCACAGCTTGCTAAACCCAGCTGCTGCTGTCTGCCCACTCCAGGGCTGTGGGTGAGCCAGAAAATCAGGGGTGCACCTCAAGATGGGGGCAGCCATAGCTTGAACCCCGCTCAGGGAAGCACGAACCCTCAGAAAGCAGGCACCCAGCAAGAGGCGGCTGAGGGCAGCTTTCCCCTCAAGATGGAGGGCAGCAGGGCCTCCATCTTGAGGGCCTCAAGATGGAGGGCTGCGCAGCACCTCAGCCCCCAGTCCGGTCCCCAGAGCAGGGGTAGAGGCAGTGACTGTGTCCATGTGAGGGAGGGCATGACTTGGGACAGCATGGCAGCTCTCTGCCCGAGGGGGATGCAGCCTCAAGGGAAATGGAAAGAAGGTGTGGGTTTTTTCCTGAAGAATCTGGAAAAATATTCCTGCATGCACCCTCCACAAGGGACAGGGTTTCAGGAGTGAGTGACTGGCTAAGCTGCCACAGCCACGTCTCTGAGGCGAGCCGTGCTGTGGGGAACCAGGGCCCTGGGCCCTGGGGCTGCTCCTTGGGTAGAAAATGGTGGCAGCCTGTTTAGCTGTTCCCTCCCCAGGATGCAGAGCTGGCACAGCAATGGTGGGCAACTGCTTTGGCACAGTCTGGGATGCTTTCTTGCAGAGCGCCGGGCACTGATGTGTAGGAGGCAGGAAATCTGGGCACCAAAACTGGGTGTCTTGTCATGGCTCCTGCATATTGTGCGTGGTGTGTGTGCTAGAGCAGTCCTCAGACGCTTCATACGACAAATTTGCTTTTCTAGCATGCAGATATATTTTTCTTCCTTTCTGAAGCTCCTGTGCCTGTCTCTGTTCATAATGCTATTTTATGCCTCGTGTGTGATAACCCTTTCATTCCGCTGCAGTCGCATCCATGTTCACACAGATGTGTTAGATGCAAAGCAACGTTTAGTCAAAGTTAAAAAAAAAAAAAAAGGTTGTCTTCAAAAGTAAAACCCTAAAACATTTGTGATAGTTTCAAACCACAAGACAGCAACCTGATGTTGGCAGCGCCAGGAAGTTTTTTCTGCTGTAAGATCTGAGGCAGAGATTTAATCAGGACTAGGCTGTCTAGGACTAGACTAGGACTAGGACTAGACTAATCAGAGCAGGCTGCCTAGAAAAACCTCAAATTATGCGCTAATTGTCCACCTACACTGCCAGGGAATAAATAACTAATGACTTCAGTTTACTGTGCTAAAGGTAATTCCAATTGTAACAAGTTTGCAGGTGGTGGGTTTTTTTTTTCACAGGGTGTTGGAGGAGCAATAATTAGGGGTGGGTTTGTTCAGAAGGTGTGACTGGGTGGGTTTTGAGTCCTGTGGCATCATAGCTCAAGGTGGTCACATTGTGGGGTGGCTCTTGGTCACTGCCTACCTCTGGAATGGGCTCTGATGATGTGGCCAGAGCGCTGCACTTTTCCACTCCTGTTTCTTGCTGCCTAGCATTGTGTTTAATCACAGGAAAGGAAAACAGTTTCAGGGGAAGAGCCTTTGTCCTCACCTTGTCCTTGCAAATGAAGGAAAACGCTGACAAGAAGTTTCCTTTTGAGTCAAGGCGTTAAAAGTATTGAGTTGTAAATTTCTGGAGCTATGATCAAACTATATTATGCAAATGTGTGTGACTGAAAAATAATTATAGAATCATAGAATGGTATGGGTTGAAAGGGACCTTAAAGATCATTGCGTTCCAACCCCCCTGCCATGGACAGGGACACCTCCCACCAGACCGGGTTGCTCAAAGCCCCACTCAAGCTAGCCTTGAACACTTCCAGGCATCCACAGCTTCTCTGGGCAAAGAATACCAGAAAGTGTTTTTAAATGGATTGATTTATCTCTCAGACCATCATAGAGCAATGGCCTGCAGGGAAAAAAAAATAATCCAGACATTTTGGCTCCAAAGGTCTGTCTTTTCAGAGAAAAGGGTTTGACTCTGTACCCTTCAAGCATGCTCAGCTCTTCCTACCTGTGACACTGGCATCTCACATAGCCTTATTTGCACCTTGCAGTAATACCTAGGGAAATAAGAGTTCCCTCGTTGAAGGTAGATAACCCTCATTTGTCTGGCTATTGCAATTTTTAATTCCATTTCCTATAAAAATATCCTTTTCAATGGTAACAATGGTAAAAATGTTTTCTTTAAAGTTTTCTTTTTTTTTAAGTTGTAAAAGTGGGTTTAATTGCAATTCTTCTCCATTAAATGAAGTCAGTGCTCAGTGCCTGGAAAGCAGTGAAGTCATCCAAGAAGTATAAAAAGAGAATGTACCACCTTTGGAAGAGAGGGGATGTCTCTGATGAAGCCTACAGGGATGTAGTGAGGATATGCAGGGAGAAAGTTAGGAAAGCCAAAGCACAGCTAGAGCTCAGCCTAGCTTCAGCTGTTAAAGACAATAAAAAATGTTTTTATAAGTACATTAACAACAAAAGGAGGGTGAGGAAAAATCTTCCTCCCTTATTGGATGCAGAGGGAAACAAAGTTACAAATGATAAGGAAAAGTCTGAGGTGCTCAACGCATACTTTGCCTCAGTCTTTAACAGTGGAACCAGCTGTTCCCTGGAGACTCGGCCGCAGGAGCAGGGACACAGGGAGGGGAACCAGAATGAGGACATCACAATCAACGAGGAAGTGATCAGTGACCTGCTATGCTGCCTAGATGCACATGAGTCTATGGGACTGGATGGGTTACACCCAAGAGTGCTCAAAGAGATGGCAGACGTGCTGGCCAAGCCTCTCTCCATCATCTTCCTTAAATCGTGGCTGACTGGAGAGGTCCCCATGGACTGGAAAGTGGCAAATGTAACGCCCATGTATAAGAAGGGCAGAAGGGAAAATCCAGGAAACTATAGACCTGTCAGTCTGACCTCAATACCAGGGAAGATTATGGAACAGATCATCTTGAGTGCTATCACCAGCCATGTAATGAGCGACCAGGGGATCAGGCCTAGTCAGCATGGGTCAGCATGGGTTTATGAAAGTGGTGGCCGCAGTTGCACAGTGAAGGGGCACAGCCTGGGTTCTCTGCCTGGCAATTCCTGCCGCATTAATAAACTGTGCTGACCTCCCATCTTCCGCTGTCAAACCCCAAAGCAGATCTCATTAGCTGTCACCTTCCAGCAGTCAAAGACAAAGGCTAAATCCCAGAATGGATGTGTGAGCCCATGTGAAATCAATCCTGACCCTTTGCAGGCCAAGCAGTGAGCCCTGTGCTTGGAGGCCTGAGGGACGGGAACGGCAGCATTATCCCTTCCTTCCTGAGGATGAGATCAGCTCTGGGTACTGGCTCAGCAATCTCTTTTGGTGAGTTTATGATGATGGCAGTTTCATAATCAACTCTAATTGCATACTGAGGCTGGGCTTGGGAGCTCTTTATTTTTTAATAATACCTTCCTGTTTATAAATACACTTGAGGTACCCTATTGCTGCAGAATGTTGATTTGCTTGTGTTAATAACCACTTTCTTCTTCTGAGACTGGAAACTAAACTGAAGTCAGGATTAGCATGTCCAAGAATGATTTTTAATTAAATAATGGGCATGCCTCAGGTGAGATGGATTTAGTCTCTCATTGTCTCTTCAGTTTTAAATGGAGACTTATTTACAAAGAATTTGAGAAGGAGGTGAGATAGAGGTTGTTACATCTTTGAGTGAATGCTGAGGGTGGTGGTGGTGGGTGGGTGTGAATTAGTTAGTTAATGTTTGTTTATAAGAATTGACCTAAGTGTTTAGTGTTTCATTAAAAATAGATTTGGCTCAAAGTTTTTTAAAACTGAAAAAACTTAAAAGCTTATAAATTTTTAAAGAATTAAAATATGATCTTGAAGCGGTTTATGTGGAACTCATGGAAGAATGCAGCACTTGGTTTGGAAGGCAAAAAAAGAAAGACCAAAACACCAACTTAAGTCTTTCAGAAATAGGGAAAAAAGTCAGACTGCAATGTCTAACAAAAATGACACATGTTTATAAAATGACTTTGTATCCTTGAATCTGGTTTTGTTTTGGTTTGTTTATTGTTGGGGGGTTTGTTTTGTTTTTCTGGCAGGAAAAATTCACTTAGTTGTTGGGTATGTAGAGATGTGTTTTTCTTGAACAAAATTACCTTGGCAATACTTCAGAAATGAGCAACTAGTTGTGTATATATATATGCTTTATATCTGCATAGGAAACTTCAGTGATTGAACAGTTCGACATGTGGAGAAGTCGCCACCTAAACATTTTGAAAAATACTTTACACCAGACCTGCAGCACCTTTCTCTTTGAACTGGAAGCGCACGCTTGTGCCCTTGGCTGACTAATGACGTTAGAGCTCAGCTGAACATTCTGTATTGGCAATGTTAGTACTGCTAGTGCCCTGCAGGAATGGTGGCCTTTGACTTCTATTAGAGAAGGTCCCTTTACCTCAGTCAGAATCTTCTTGATGATGGCATACATTCAAAGATGGTGAATTTGAGTGAAATAAGGAGGAAAAAAAAAAAACAACTCTATTTTTTCAGCTGGGGTGCATACCTTCTGTCCGGTATTAAGGACAAGAATGCTAATGACAAAGTACCACTGTGTTCCTGTGTACCAGAATGCTGTGACCAAAGCAGTCGGTAGGCAGTGATTGCAATGAAGAGAAGAAGTAGCCTTAATTTTCCATATGTGGAAGATGAGCTTATGTGCCAGAGAGCCTTGAAGTACTTCCTTTTTTGCTCTTTGGCTAAGGAAAGAGAATGATGCAACTACCTTCTTGTTTTGAGCAGCTCTTAGGCCTCCAGCACAGGAGATGGATGAGCTGTCAGAAGTGAAGCCTGAAGGCACAAACCTCAAGCACATCATGTTGTGACTGCTGTGCTTAAATGAATAGGCAGCATTTGGTTGCTTGCCTGAAGACTGAGAGGGAGATGCCTTAGTTTGTCCAGCAGTAAAATATTTCCATCCGGGCAAAATGCATTACCTAGAGTGATGTAGGCATGGAAGCTCAAGTTTCCATGGATTAACCCATTTCTGAATCTACAGCCTTATCTGGAATGGTTGGATACAGAAGTAGGATAATTTATGGAGACAAGGATTTTGTTGCCTTAGCTGTATAGATATGAGTACATGATGAATCTAAATGGCCTCCATGTCTTGCGTAGAAATGTAGTCTTTCTCCTTATTTCAACATCAAAGTATAGTGTTTCCCCATACTGATATGAGTGGAACAGCCATTCACCAAAATAACTTTTCTTTTTGGTTTAATTAAAAGAGCGACTGAAGTCTATCCCTCATTATCTTTCTTCCAACTTTCAAAATAAGAAGCCCTTCTTTGTGGGATTCTATACAGGCCACTAAGAGTTATATGAGATTATTTTTGATTTGTGTGTAAATGTTGCTGTGTTTCTCCCTGGGCCCAGAGGCAAAAGGCTGAAAGCATTCAGAGTGGTGGACGTGTAAGCCTGAGGGACTGTGATGAGATCGTCAGGGCCCAGCTGAAGATACGGGTGTGCAGAAACTAGGCTTTGCTCTGCAGTGCTTGCTTTCTTTTTACTGGTTTCTTTTAAAAAGTTGAAAAAGTAGCAAGTTTTCCATTTTTAGTTCTGTGTTTGTTTTGCTCAAGTACATGGGCAGCTGGCAATAAGGGAGAGTATGAAAAGAACTGTGAAATTTAATTAAATTGACACTTCAAGAAAATACCTTTATCTTTGCAATCCTCAAAGCAGCATAAAGCAAAGTTATGACATTTTGCCAAATGTTATTCTTCATGAGTAAAGGAAACCTAGAGCTTCTACTAAACTGAAACCCAGGGGTATGATTTGATACAGATTTGGGGGGAGAGAGAGGCGGGTGTTTGTTGAACTGCATGCGACTTGGACATGTTTCTCCTTTCCTGTCAAATAATTAACTGCTCCTGGATGGCTTTTTTATTAATGAATTATCATTAAGACTGGAATTCAAAAGCTGAAATAGCTTGTTTGTTTAATTTATTTTGAAAAGTACAGAGCATGCTATGAAACCTGTAAGAATCAGTTGCAGTTCCTTTAGGATCTCAGGTATTATTAATCAAACATGAAGGATATTTACCTCTTATAAAAACATTTCTTTAGGTATTTTAATTTCTTTTCCTAGAGTTTCCTTCCCCCTTTTTTATAATTTTGAGTAATTAGCTGAAGTTGGTGAATTTTGTTAGCACTAGGAGTAAATCTATCCGGATTTGAGGAAAAAGGAAGTACGGAATGAATGAGAAATAGAAGGTAAGCAGAGTAATGTATCTCTGACTGACTGACTATTCCTAACTTGCCAGTCATGGTTTAGGGTTTTTTTTTTGTTGTGTGGGGTTTACACTACCTACTGAACATTGTAGTCTTTTCCCACATAAGCAGTCTTAACAGTGAAATTTAGAAGCCTGTACCCTGCTCTTGCTTGCGGGTAAATAATATCAGTTGGATGAAACTCGCTCCTGTGCAGTGAAGTGGTGCAAGAGTTCAGACCTTCAAAGCAGGGCATTAGAAACAGATGGGTCTTAACACTGGCCTTGTGTGCAGGGGCAAAGTTTATCCATACTTCTTCTATTTGGAGACCTGGATTTGTCTTCCAAAGTAATGAGAAAAATTATCCACGTGGGAAAACATTATTGATTGCTTCCTCTGCCCTGATAAATATTGCATGGGAATCTGCTCATCCTTTGAATTAAAGGAACGATCCAATATCCATTTTGGTTTTCTACATTGTGTGCCGGTATGACAAGCTCTTTCCTAGTCTTCATAAAAAGCAGAATCCAGAGAGGTTTCTTCTGAATGCTGGATGACAAGTAAGAGAGTAATGCCCTCCACAGGAAATCTCTTGTGCTTGGCTGTTGTATATACTGCTATGAATTTCCTTTTAGTTTCATAGTGGAGAACCTTTTAAAGCCATTAATGTAGGGGGAAATTTTATACCTTGAGTGTGTCCTCAGCATTAGGATCCCCAGTCAGCTCCTGAAAAATGTTCGCTATGAACACTTGGAAATGTTTATTTTGTCTCTTTGTATGTTTGCAAGCTGTATGTTTGTCACCTGCAGACATGCTCTCTTAGAGCTTTTCAGAAATATATTGACAGAACAAAAGCAAAACTCCTACTTCCAGATGCTGATTCTAAGCTACAAGTAGTTATTTTTCTTTAAAAATATCTAAAGGATGCTGATTATCTCAATGAGCAAAATCAATACAATTAAAGTTAGCTGTTGTTTGGGTTTTTTTTTTCCCCAGAATATAGGCCAGTTGGTTAATCTAAAATCAAATATTTCTTTCTTCTAGGAGGTCCCTCTGTAATTCTTCAGATTGGTATGAACAATCCAGATTTTATACTTTAGCAATACACCTTAAAATGAGCTTCAAGGTATGGAAATGAAACTACTGAAAATAAATAGGGCACTGACAGGTTTTTATTTAAACCCACTGTCTCACAACTTTACTGCTTACCACACTGTATTTGAACTCAGCTTGTAAAATTTTATTAGTGGATTCCTTTGGGCAGGGGACCTGTTTGACCTCTGGGTGGCCCAGCTCTGACACCCAGCTGTGATCCTCATGTATTTTCCTTTTATTCTTCCATCTCCGGGGTTGCACCATGTGTTATTATGCCATTATGGCGAGGTCCTTAATACCATCCATATTGATCTCTAGGAGCTAAATGTCAGATGTGGCACATATATCTCTGGGATCTCATGCTTTTCCACTTGCTGGTTTGCTCTGGCGAGTAGCAGACTCCTTTCAGAGCTGGGGAGGAGCGTGATAGCAGCACACAGCTTCTCCAGCATGTTCTGTCCCAAGGTGAGACACAAGTGATACATATAAATGATCAAACCCTATATGAAAAAATAAGATAATTTAAAATACTGTGAAATAGGTGTTGGTTGATGGAAGTTGTGGGGAGGTGGTATGCTTTACATATTACCTTAGGCTGAACATTAGGAATTAGACTGAACATTAGGAAAGAATTAGGAAAGAAAGAGTGGTCAGACAGTGAAATAGGCTGCCCAGGGAGGGGGTGGAGTCGCCATCCCTGAATGTGCTTAAGAGCCCATTAGATGTGGTGTTGAGGGACATGGTTTTGGGGAGAACTTTGTAGAGTAGGGCTGATGGTTGGACTCGATGTTCCCAAGGGTCTCTTCCAACCTCAATGATTCTACGATCTCTGCATATGGCAGATAGGTCTTCACCCACAGCCTGCTGTACTTCAATGTGTCTGGTTGCACTGGTCCAACTGATGAGACCTGATATATTTCTTGAAAATCAGGCCAAGGAGAAAAGACACAAAAATGTATTTTGATGCATCAGTCTTCCTTTATGCAGCTCATTATAGCAGAATTTTAATAAGACAGAAATATTCAGAGTCCCTTTCCCCACAGTTATAAATTGGCTGCTTTGGAGGTACTGATTTACTGCAGCTGTGACTGCAGCCCCTTCTTCATGAAATGCACAGTTGGTAGAAGCTAAGCTTATACATTGCACTGCTATAGCTGATCTGGTAACAGCAACTGCACACTGTGTTCTAATTTCATGTCCGCTCATCAGCTTTTGTTTATGCCATGAGACTGGGGCTGAAGTTACTGAATCTGGGGTGATCTTCAGTAAAAAACTGCTCCCTAACCTTTGTGTGGCTACTTTTTCCCAGTATACATCAGCAGTAAAGTGGGGATGATGCATATACTTTGTAAATCAATTTCCAGACTCAGGAATAAAAATTTAAAAGCTAAAAAAAAAACCAAAAAACACATAAAATGCTGTGTTGTGCACTTCTAGAGGCTGGGGGTAAACTGATGTCGTATATTCATTATACATGCATTCTTTCATTCAGTGACTAGAACACAAATATCCATAGATAATAGCAAGGGAATGTACTCCAGCTGTGTTAAATCCCAGTGTGTTATTTGATAAGGACACGGTCTTAGTATTACCAGAAGAATTTTTAACAGCAAAATATCTTTTTGGGAAATGTTAGTTGAAAGAGAGGACTGTAGTATTAATCTGGGGTTAGTTGTGGTTTTATCTTGTTGGGAATCTGTAAGAAAGAAGATACCGTACTTCTCTGTTACGCAATGGAAAAATACATAATTGAGCAGCTTAAAAATAAATTTGGTTTCACTAACATAAATATTTCTTTTCTCCTGAAATTGTTTTACAGAGTATTTCTTTACTGAGGAAAAGCTCTGTTATTCTCAGGAAGTGTTTGCAGTTCTGATCTGTTCTTCGTTTTCTTTTGGAATTGTTCTAAAAAAAACCAAACCATGTAGCACGGGTGCTATTAAAGAATTCATTGGTCACCTTAGTTAGGTTTGGTACTTTTCTTTCAGAGTCTGAGGTTCATTATGCAACTCTTTTAATTATTACTGTTATAATTATTAAACTACGAAGGTGCAGCTGAAAGAATTTGAGGATTTTTTTTCTCTTTTGATGTTACTTTTTGGGGTGCTTCAAATGTTTCATACCATTTTCTTTACAGTCCTTATGGTATCCACTAAATAATGGAATAAATCTGCCTCAAAATGCTGAATAGGTACTGGTCTTGTCAAAAGCCACAATTCACTGCAAAATTTCTTTGAGGAGAAAAATTGGATTATTTAATTTAAATTACTGCACCTAATGGCTGTCATGCAGAGCCTTGCCAACATTCAGCATAATCACTTAACATACAAAATGTGTCTGAGACAGAAGGCCTGATTATTAAATAAGTATTTGTCTATAACTTCAAAGTCTTCAACATTTTTTCTGTCATACCACTTGTGCATGAATACATCTTAGTTTGAGCAGAGACTCTTAAGTTCTGCTTTTGAATGTCATTGACACCAGTTTAAAACTAACAAAAGAAATGCAGAGAATTTTATCCCCTGAAACATTCTTCTGTTTCCTCGTAATTAAAGGTTCTGGACTAAGCATGCATTAAGGGGCATAAATCAAAACCTGCCTTAAGCCAGAAAAACAGACCAGTTTATATCCTTAATACCCTCTGCTCTTGGTAGCGCGTTGGAAAAAAAAAAAAGAAGGAAAAAGAAAAAGGTAATAAATTGAGTTATGGTGCATGTAAAGCTATCAACAGTTTGTTGAAGGGCAGAACTGAAATGGAGCATAAATCTAGGATTTTTCCACTCCAAAGAATTATATTAATCAAATGAATATATCATCAAATTTACTAAAATAGATGGAAATTATTATATTCACACAGTCTGTCACTGTCAATTATTCCCAAAATGGTTACTCCAGGACACTTTTTTTGTTGTTTTTTTTTTTAACCTAAGCTCTCCTCCTGAGAGGAAAGGATGGAATGTCAAGAGCCAGATGCAGAGAAAAACTTAGAAAAGCAAGTGAGGATTCCACTTGGAGAAAAATGTACAGAAGCAAGTGAGTGAGCCTTGTCTTGGCCTTTGGCAATGACTGCTTAGGTTCCAAGATGCCTATTTAGCGGTTGACCAGGCTTATTTACTGCTTCCATCAGTAGGGCATTTGCAGACACTGGTTTGTTTGTTGCAATTGTTTTAAGGAAGTGCTTAAACTTTGCACTCTTGTTGCAACAGAGAGCTGTTCCCAGCTTTCCACACCCACCCATCGCTGTTGTCCTGCTGTGCTGCCCAAACAGGAGGGTTTGGGCTGTATCCTTTCCCACTGCTGTAGCAGCAGCACGTTGAACCATGAGCACACACATTTCTGTAGCTGTACATCAAAAGCAATCCCTGACTATTGTGTTGCCTGTTGCATTTGCAGTTCTAACCAGCAAGAAGCGTTTAAAGTTAATAATTGTATTTTATTGTAAGACTAGCAGTTACAAAGACAGACTGTTTCTCCAATACTGCCAATGCTGTTCAATCTAGTGAGAATGTATTGCCATGGCAACCAATGGCATTAGTATTTTTATTTTTTTTTCAAAAGTAATTAAACTCTCTAAGTCAATTTGCCCTTACTTGTCAGATTAGGAAATAGAATGTTGTTTATTGCTTTCTATTGAAGCAGCGAGGTAGCTTGGAGGGCCAGCAGGATTTGGAGCTACCTGAAGAGATATAAACTCTGCAAGTTGTTAATAAATTATTCTTTTTCTAAGAATTTTCTTTTTCTTATTCTATGCAGCAGGTGTGGAAAGGCTCAGTGATGACTTGGGAATGCTCTCATTCCAAGTGGATTGGAAAGGAGTTTGTTCGATGAGGACAACTGGTTAAACAGTAAGACTCTACTTTGTGACTAGGTGAATATACAAAAGAGCAGGATGCTGGGATGCCATTGAGATGTGTATGTGTGAGCAAGATATCAAAAGCAGTATCTTTGCCAGAACTGTTAGTGAAATGAGACTGACAGCCCTGATTTAAGCTGTGCTTTTGTGCTGTCAGATTTATTTATCAGCCCTCCTATGCTGATACAAACATGAAGTCTGTTTCCAGGACACATAGTACACTAAGTAACTAACAGAGAGAAGGGAATAAGCCTGGTCAACTCTTGCGAAACACAGGGATCTGAAAAGTACCCAATTTCCTTTTCTGTAGCACGATGCACAAAAATTGGTGGCTGCTGAGAGCATTCTGTGCTCAGAGCCAGCATTGGGGATACCCAGGCCATAGGGGCCAGCTACACAGCAGCATGGAAGAAAGAGGCCCCTTTCATATCTTCTTTGATTTTCTTGAATTTCCTGAAGTCATTGTATGGTTTTCCCCATCTCTGTCAAACCAGATCTTAAGAACTACAGCTGTCAGCCATCACATCCTAAGAAGTTTATTTTAGTTACATTCTGCTTGTGCCCTTTAGCTCAAAAGAATGAGTCTGCATTAGGCAACCGAAGAAAAACCCTCTTAAGTGTTTTCAGTTTTAACTGAGAAAATGATCTGATTGAGCATCAGAGACAGAAGCAACAACTCAAGGAGCTGCAGAAAGTGTAAGGCATGTGGTTTTTATTGGCTGTGCTTTTTGCTATTCCATTTAACTAATACAAAAATGTATAAAGAGAACTTTGTAGAATACTTGGAATCTTGTTTTCTCTAGTATAAGAGAAGATACACACAAATAACATTTTTTATGTTTGGTGGCTGAAACTGCAAATAAATTTTATTTCACATTCGACTGAATGTCAGATTCCAGTTTTTCATATCAAAAAGGAATTGGAGACCAGTGGTCTTGGTTTACAAGGAATTTTGTTATTGCTGTAATTTCTTACTTGTTAAAATTGCAGTCTGTTAATTTTTCCATAAAGTGCAAATTTTTCATACTACCTAAGGAATAAATTTAGCCTGTCCCCAACCTATGCCAGTTATTTCCTTATGCCCTCTTCACGTATGCTGATACATGACACGTCAGGGATTTCTCCAGTGTTTATTGTCTTTGGACTGGCCTGTGTCCTGAGGGGCTCTCTGGACATGTCACTGGAAACCACTAGAAATGGGTGAAAGCATAATTAAGTCAATCTGCTCAATGTAGGTGACTTGTTAATTTACTGTTATGAACATGGAGCATTTCCATGATGATGTTCCATCTGACAAAAGAGTTTAGAAATTGTCTTCAAAGCCTGTGTGTGCTGAGTAGCTTCTTCAAAGCTGTGTAAGCAGATGAGTAATGAAGCAGGAGAGGAGCCTGCCACCACGTTTTATTTTCGTCCTTTCCTGAAAAGCCTGTTTGGCTGATCAAGAGGGTGTTTGTCATGTAGGCTTCTGTTTCCCAAAGTGAAGTAGCTCACCTCCACACCCACCTAAAAGTTTTGGGGAGACAAGTGACCTTTGGGAAGGCTCTGCAGCCATTTAATCGTGCTTGTGCTTCTGGCAGGATTGGAAGACGGGATCTGGCACCATCAAAACATCCTTGTGTATCCCTCAGCTCTTAAAATAAGGAAAGATAGAAGAAGAAAGCAATGATGATAAGAGTCACAGATGAAAGGGCAGAAATAAGGAGGAGTGAAATATAGTGCAATTTGACAGCAATGAGGAAAATACTGAGAAATCCATCACATCTATGCTCATGGTATCAGGAAGGCAGAGAGAGCAGTTAGGAAGGTGCAGAATGTGAACTCAAAGTAGTTTTGTGGAACTGTTAATCTTAAGAAACAATCAGGACCATACCCTTACTACAGAACATTGATTCTGAACAAAGGAGTTTGCCTTACTACAGAACACTGATTCTGAATAAAGGAGTTCGGTTACTATTATAGATTGTACCTATTGATACTGATAATCACCCGAGATACTGATCGTTACATAAGAAACTGAAAATTATAATACAATAGAGCAAGACTCAAGACCAATGGTTATGAAAGCTAAGAATTATATATTTTTATATAGCCAATAGATGTAAAGGCCAGAGCCAGAAGGGAGCATACTATTCTAATGAAGTTGTAAAATTGTATAAATGCATCAATGTTTTGGATGGTAGTCGGAGCCAGATTTGGGGATACCCCTGGTTCCCAGCGCCTAGTAAAAGCACCTTCATATAATCACTCTGGTGGTTATGTGGTATGATTGCTAACAGAACGACTACAGTAATGAATTCCAATCTTGCCTGAGAGCAAATTTTAAGATAAGTACAAAGGGGAGTTTGGAGTATTGAGATATATATATTATTTTTTTTTAAAGACTATAAATTGGTGTGAGTTGTTAAAAAATAGTGCTGCCCGGAACAGTTCACATTAAATCAGTGTGCAGGTGAAGAGGAGTGGGTTCAAGGGGGAGTGTATCAGGATTGAATTTTGGAATCACTACTTGGTAGGGTTACTCCTCCTTCCATTCAGTTCCCTTTTGCCTGCCTCCTTCTTTGTAGTAACCCCTGTGGATAGAGCTCCAATTAATACAACTTACCTTTATGTATGCATTATCATAATAGAAAAGCTCAAGGGGCACACAAATTTAAAAACATGATTCTTCTAGGATGCTTGCTGGGAAATAGAGAAAGGGCATAAAGGCCACTCTAACATCTCTGCTGAATGATGGCTACTCTTTGCAAAGTGCTCTGAAGCTTGTTGGATTCTGAACGTTTATGGGAACCTTATTGCTATTAGATCCTGTGCAACGACTATAATTAAGAATGCTGCTCGTTTTTACATGGAAGATCTGCACTGTGTGTTAAATCATTTTCTTGGAAGAGCCTAGGGGAAATTAGAAATGTGATCGGTATGAAAAGAGCACATGACCAGAAATATTTAAATGGCCAATATCTTTTAATGGAAAATACTGAATGCCAGCTTTGAATGCACATGTGCACTGTTCCATGTTTTATCCTTGGGACACGACTGTATGCTGTTATTAATAATTCTGCATTTTAATTGTTTGGTCTGTTGTGTGGCTGGAGGGTTTGGGCCCCTCATAGCTTGTGCTGTACAGAGCATTTGCAGAAAGTCAGCTGCCCTAAGAACATGTTAAAATCTGTAAGAGATGTAATGACAGAGTCAGTTAAAGAGATGGGGTGAGGGAGAAGTCAATAGCCGGGTAATGCAATTGTGGCAGAGAGATCAAAACACTCCAGCTTCATAACCATTGCCAAGTGGTCTTCAGTGTGCCAAAAAGAACAACCGTAAGCCAAGATTTGAACAATAACTTAGTGGTGTTGAAGGATTTTTCTGAGTGTGCCTACCATGTGCATATTCAATACAAGTTGTTGTCCATTAACCAGATTTAATAATACTTTGTAGAACTGAGGCTTTCATTAACAATCACCTTGGAGTGCTAAAAGGGACAAATGATGGGAGTACAAAATTAAATAAAGAAATTTTTTTACAATTCAGCCTTCTGAATGTAGACAGCAGTAACTTCCCACTTCTATTTCTCCTTGAGTGAGCACAGTCAAGTAATGTCTCAGGCCTGGGTGCAGCCCAAAGGAGCAGGAGCTGCTTACTCATGTGCTGAGTGTCTGACTACAAGGAAATCCTGCTGTGTCAGAAGAGAGACCTGTAATCGTGTGTCACTGTCACCTGTTAGACTAAGGCAGGTTCACAACAGATAGCACGAGGTTGTTACTTGAAGACTTCTCACTTTAACCCTTGTACATGAACAAGGCATCAATTCCTCAGTTCTAGTTACACACTGAGTGAGAAGCCAGCCACAGATTTGTAGTCCAATTTTTATTTTGTTCTGTTTCATCGGTTTTGTATGAATTTATTTAGAAAAGTCCCAAGCGACAGTGTAGGAATATTTTGGTTTTGCATCTTGACTTTGTAAAAGATTTTTGTCTCAATAATTTTGAAAACAGAGCTTATACAAGGTCTCCTTTCTGAATCCCAAACCATTGCTGAAAGGCAGGGTCATTCATTAGTGACTTCATGTACATGTTTGCTTTGAGCAATATCAGATAAATTCCCATAGGGACAAATTTAATTAAACTGACAATCTTGCTAAGTCCTATAGTTAGTAACTAGTAGATAAATAAAATTAACTCAGACTTATTTGTTATTTGTTCTCAGTCTTTAATCACCCAATAGTAATTCCATAATTGAATTAATGTACTTAACCATTCTAATGCAAATTGACTGGCTTATAGTTCTTCAATGGGTAAATTATTGCAAATCAGGTACCCATGATATCAACGTTATTCACTTGCAGTTAATTTATCTTCATAATGATTGAGCTAATTTTTATTTATTCCAGAACTGCATGTCTTTTTAGTTGTGGAGGTGGAAAATTAAAAACTTGGATGGCTTTATAAAAAGAAACTTTCTATTTTGTTTTCTCTTTTGTTTTTTTTTTAATAAAAAAAAAAATTCAGACAAGAAAGAGAATCCAGGAAGGATACAGATCATAGCAGCAGGCCAGCTTCCACTGCAGCTTTAATAAAGTGCAAACAAATGAACTGTAGGCAATAGGAACATTGATAAATATCTGAGAAGGAACGTAAGAGTTCTTATCGAAGCATGTACTCTATTAAGAGCTCCTTTTTAATGGTTAAAAAGAAGGACTTGCCTACAAAGATGAATTTTTCTCAATAAGATAGCATTTTAATTAGAAAAGATACTTATTATTCAACCGAATGTTTTAGCAAACTCGTGTGCTGCTTCAAAAATATATTTGTTTCCCTTCTAAAATACTTAGCAGAAAGAATTTACTGGAAAAACTGCATGTAGATAAGTCTGTAACTGCAGTAGACAAGTCAACAACTGCAGATAGCAAACACTGTTGCACGTTTAAAAAGACAGTAAGGCAGGAGTTAACTTCAGACAGAAGGTCAACTCCTTTGCCAGTTGGAACAAGGTAATGGGAGGAGGTAGGAGTACCAGGGCTTTTGATCTGAAACAGGTGATAATGCAGCTTCTTCTAATTGTTGGCTAATTAACTGCACTCAGCTTTTGGTAAACAGGTGTCCTTAGCCATACAGAAAGAGGTGGTGGAGGGTTGGTGTTTTTGCTGCTGCACAGTTCTTAGGACTGCTAAGAGCTTAGAGGAGCCTTCAGAAATTACAGAGAAAGGTAATTTATTTTTGTTCAGCTCTTGCGCTTAAGAGTGCTCTTGACTTTCTCTCACAGAAGTAAAGTAACATGATGTGAAGTACTTCTTAGAATGGAAAAATTGAATGTTTTCAGATTGCTTTTGGGGGAACTCAGAGGGGTGAATTATAGTTTTAATATAGGGAAAGTTGTATTGATAAACAAGTTTATAAGAGCTGGGACTGGTTTATTTTCTCTTCTAATTGTTTTGCCCAGTTTTTTGCTTTGTTTTGTTTTTTATTGGTTTGCTTTTGCAGTTTATGTTGTTAGGACCTAATTCTGCATCAAACACTAATCTGTGTGTCTGGTTGTGGGGTATCTATGAGGAGGGAAAAATCCAATCCATTCTCTAAGGATCACTAAGTTTTAAGATAAAACAAATCTAATTTATCTAATTTGATAGAAGGCTAAGGAAAAAAAAACAAAAAAACAACCAAACAAAACCTAATAACAAGTGCTAGGTCCTGCACTTGGGCCACAACAACCCCATGCATCGCTACAGGCTTGGGGAAGTGTGGCTGGAGAGCTGCCTGGCAGAAAAGGACCTGGGGGTGCTGGTCGACAGGAGGCTGAACATGAGCCAGCAGTGTGCCCAGGTGGCCAAGAAGGCCAATGGCATCCTGGCTTGCATAAAGAATAGTGTGACCAGCAGAAGTAGGGAGGTGATTGTCCCCCTGTACTCAGCACTGGTGAGGCCGCACCTTGAGTATTGTGTCCAGTTCTGGGCACCTCAGCACAAGAGAGATATCGAGGTGCTGGAGCGAGTACAGAGGAGGGCAACGAAGCTGGTGAGAGGCCTGGAGAACAAGGCTTATGAGGATCGATTGAGGGAGCTGGGACTGTTTAGTTTGTGGAAGAGGAAGCTGAGGGGAGACCTCATCCCTCTCCACAACTGCTTGAAAGGGCATTGTAGAGAGATTGGTGCTGGTCTCTTCTCACAGGCAATGAGCGACAGAACAAGAGGGAATGGCTGCAAGCTGCAGCAGGGTAGGGTTAGGCTGGACATTAGGAAAAAAATTTTCACAGAAAGAGTGGTCAGTCAGTGGAATCAGCTGCCCAGGGAGGTGGTGGAGTCACCATCCCTGACTGTGTTTAAGAGTAGATTGGATGTGGTGTTGAGGGATATGGTGTAGGGGAGAACCTGTAGAGTAGGGCTGATGGTTGGACTTGATGATTCCAAGGGTCTCTTCCAACCTAAATGATTCTATGATTCTAAGCTTTGTAGATCCCAGGGTCCATTTTCCATGTAATCTCTTATTTTCACTTACAGGCTTCAGAGAAGTTTGCCTGCAGGTTGGTGTAACCAAGAGGAGTCAGATCTGAATTTCTAATGGAATTAAGCAGAAACTGCTTTCGCCATTTCTGCAATAATGGTCAGTTGGATTTCCTTGTTAAAAGAGAAAATAGCTTAACGTCTTCCTTCCTTTATGTTCTTATAGCTATATGTTGAATGGCTTGGACACAACAATTTGAGGCCATAGAGCATGAAGCTGTCAGTCTGTTGGTTGAATGGCTGGCAGAGGTGCGACCATGTGGTACTATCTTGCTTCCTTGCTGGGATGACTCAGAATCTTCTTAGCTTGATCCTGCTCTTTCTTGGGTGTCTGAATTCATAACAGACCTTTTTCCCTTGCTATATGATTGCTCAATTATACTTGTCTGTACTAAGTCTACAATGACTAATCCAATAGAAGCTTGGAATGGGATTGTGAATGTTTCTGCGTTTATTAGCTGCATTTATAATACCCTTACTTTTTAACTTTCAGAGTTAAAATAGGTTACTTCCTGGAATTTTTTAACAGTGACAAATAAATACCAGGCACAGTAGGAGCTCAGAGCACAAAGTGGTTTACTTGAAAGAGCTTTACCTATGGTGAGAAATTAAGGTTACCATCAAAGCTAGCTAATTGGATTTTGGGACTTGTTTCCATGTTTCCCGTTTTAAGAAACATCAGATATGCAAATCTTGCCATTTTTATGTTTGCCACGTACTAACAAAATTGGTGAAAACACCAGGCAATTGTATGCATATAAAAGGGAGAGAGGGGGATCTTTCTTTCTGCAGTATACTGTAGAGTCAGATACCTGATTAGGGTAACAAATGTAAAACTCTGCTTTTACGTGTTCTAGACATTCTAAATGAAGGGTTTAATTTGAAAACGTTACAAATCTGGCTGGACTCTAACTCTTGCTGACCTCTAACGCCTTGAGTTTCTGCTAATGAGATGCTATTTATTAAACTCCACTATAAGCTGTACTGTCTTTAAAATATTTCTACCAGCAATATGATTATTTGATTTTAAGACTGTCACCTTTGCAATCTCTGATCACAAGAATTATCTTCTTGTCAGCTACTTTCACTTTGCAGTTAAAAAATCGTTTCTGTCTTGACAATGGATACGTGTAGGCTTAGCTCAGAATGCCCTAACCAACAGTTACTTGAGTGTATGCTCTTTTTTTTATCCTATATGGGAATGAAAAATAACTCACATATATTTCTATGATCTCTCTGATCTGAAAATCTTTTGAAGATGCTACTGATGTGACTTTACTTGAAACTACCAGCAAGTTGAGTGGGATCGTGGGAAGTGGGTATTAAGAATTTCCTGGAAATGTGGGCTATTGGTTGTTAAATGTTTTCTTCTATTGTTTCAGCCCATCTGAAACGTAGTGAAGATCAGTGTTGTGTAGCACTGGGAATTTCCAGATTCTAATTTCCAATGCTAATAAGATACTGCAGAAAAGGTATCTTTGTAACCACTAAAGGAATGAGGTTTTGAACTACCTTTAGAATACCTACAGTGGGGCAAACAATCTAGGAGAAATTACTCAAATCCCTTATCACATGTGATCATTGACTAAGGGTTTTGGCTCTGCGGTTGTGCTGAGCTGATAAACCACCATCCTTTTCATCCTTGTCAATGCAAAAAAAGTCAAACTCTCTTGGAGTGGATAGAGGGGCTTGATATCTTCAAGTACCACAGCCTATTCTACAGTGATTGTTGCACTGTGACCTTAGCACCAGTGTCCCCAAATTGTTTTGGGGTTTTTTTTGTCATTTACGGAGCCTGAGATGTGGGTAGATTTCAAAAAAAAAACCAAACCCTGAACAACATGACATCAAAACTACAACTTTATGCTGATCAAGCCAGAATGATTTAGGAAGCTGCTGTCTCTCAGATGTTGCTACTCTCTTCAGCTGAAGATTATAGTTTATGGGAGAGCTGTTTAGCTGTTTCTCTTTATGGTCAGCTAGGTTAGTTTTGGTCTCGTCAGTGGTATTTCTTTTTGTTTAAGTGATGTCACCATCCCTGCAAATTGGAATTGTTGGCACTATCCATGAAGAGGAATACAGGCATCTTACAAGATGGTGCACCTCGAGTAAAAATCAACTTGCTGGAAGGGAAGTGGGTAAGGAAACTAGGGTCAGAGTTTACTGCCCTTTCTGCGTTGTGCCTGTAGGCAAAAGTCTGTACTCAAGGACAGAAGAGGTTTGAAACTCTTAGATTGAGAAATGCATTTTTGTTTATGCATGAAATAAATGAAATGCATGAGAATAAAAGAAAAAAAGAAATGCATGAGTCTTAGTATCCCTGTGCTAATTATCTTCATGCTTTCTTTGGTAACAATGGGCATGATGCTAATGGTGATATCATGCCCTATTTGTGATTATAGCTTAGTGTAATTGAGAATAATGGTAACATGATAGTGGTCTCCTACCACAGCTCTGTCTCTAGGCAGTGGAATTAGGATCGTAATTCCCTGTCAGTTAGTGAAAAGGGGGGAAAATGTTGCTTGGGATCTGCAAAGAGAATGGTAAATAATCTAGGAAGACAGTTGTAAAAACCTCCTGGAAATTCTGATACAATATGTTTAAGATCTGCTAAATATGTTTTTGGGAACAGTAAAGACAGTTGTATTTAACCAAGCATTAGCATGATCTGTGAAAACAGGTGTTCTCCCTCAAGGACAATGATGAAACATTAATTACAGGTAGAGA
>VZTM01020751.1:23509-44565 GCA_013400555.1 Jacana jacana
CTGCCTGTGGTAACTGTAAAGCAGAAGAATTGCCTTAACTAAGACAGAATAGGTCAATTTATGGTTGGACTTTCCTAGACCAAAAAAGGCAGTCAATAGAGGCAGAGAATACTCACTCCTGTAGATTAAAGTGCAAGAAGCAGTGGCAGTGTGTGTATATAAATGAAGACTGAGAGGTGGTATTCAAAGCAGAGTAACTGCAACTTTCCAGTAACCAAGGCAAGGTATGAAAATGCAGAAAATAATTAATCCTTAAAAACTTTTCATCCCTCTAATGTACAGTTTCAAACTCTCTCTGTTGCTGATGTAGTTCAGGTTTATAACAATTGCTAATTTGCTTAATTCCCTGCATGAGTTATTATTATCTCTCTAGAAAGTACAACTAAAAGTCTGATTATTAGTTTTTTCTGTACTGTTGTTGTTCCACCTGGCACAGTTCTGTGATACTGAGAGACATGAGCATTATTTTGGACCTCAAAACCAGCACAGCTGTGTTAATGCCTTATTATTATTCTGCTGGTACTGGGACATCCCATAGTGCAGTTATCAGGCCTGGGTGTAATGTGCTGTTGATGCAGATATATTACTTCCCTGCCACAGGGATGGTGTTTTGTCATAGAGCTGTATGTACATGAGAAGCTAGCTTCTCTCATCGTCTGACAACCTCTTTTTTTAACGCAAACTATATTGTTTAAAATGCATGTTGACATAGTCAGAAGACCTTGCAAAGGAAATCAATAAAGCATGTTGTATCAGTTGGGTCTCAAGAAATGTGTGCATGTTGAAAATAGCACGGAGTTTCACGTGATTAAGGATGATCACACAGTCAACACAGCATAGAGTTCATATTTTTCCTGCTCTTAAAAAAATTAATGGAAATGAAATGGAATAGAAAACAGTAATTAGAAGTGAACTTTGTGCCTTAGAAGAAGGAAGGAAAAATAAAACTGTGCTGAAAGCAAAGCAGATACAGGAAGACAATAGCAGTACTTATTTCTTCTGCTAGTGCAGTTAGGGCAAGGGTTAAAGAAGCATAAATAAGAATAGCTGGTTCAGAGACTTGACGGAATTCTATACCATTCTGTTATACTTATCAGAGTCATCTAATTAAGTTATTTAATATTCAAATCAAGACAGAGTACAGAAACAGTTAGATATTTTATTTCCCATTTAATTTTGTTTCCTTTTTGATTTTTAAGAGAAGCACTTCCCTCCCTCCCTTGTTTTGTTCAGGAATACTCCGTTTCTGAAAACCTTATGTGTTTAGTAAACTTTCATACATGTTTGCTAACTGGTTTAATTCTGAAATAAAACTATCATTGAGCAGTTCTTTCATGGAATCTGCTTGCTATCACAGGTATGGATATCAGAAAGTATTTTCAGTAATTTCTCAGTTGTGAAGTCATCCTTCCAGGGAAAACTGAGGTCCTCTAGGGACAGGTCTGTGTGAAGTTTGATCCCATCAGCGGGTGATCTGGTGTGTAAACTGCTTAACTCGCAGCAAAGTGTTAAAAGGTTTAAAAAATACAGGCATTGATCATGCAACTGGGACTATTGACAAAGTTGACTGCAATGGGACAATGGTCATTTATTGATCAGATTAAAATGAAGATTGAATGTAAAGAAACTTGGGAAAGTAATAAAATGTTCTTAAACAGAACAGGTAGTTCTGGTGCGAAGGGAAGAGAATGAAATGCTGCTTAAAAGACTGCCATTTCCAATGTTCTGGAATTTGAGACTTTTTAGTATATTATAGTTCTCCCACTGGCACTGGAGGATGTTTATGCAGCAAGCTTTCTAGATCATACTTGTTGTAACTCTAAAATTCTTAAATTCTTAAAATTCTTCTAACACAAGCGCTCTGTCTTCCCAGAGCCTGTGTGGTTCAGGCTGCGATACAAGATGAACATACATTGCATCACCTGGCAGCACTAAAGGCTGAACTATCTTGCTATGGAGACCCTTCAAAGCCACTAGGAATAACAATGACCCTAATATAAAGGAAGTGAATTCTTTTCTTTCAATGGCAGACACTTTGCTGAATTTCAACTGGATCTGTTTTCTCAGAATTGCTCAGAGTTATATTAAAACAAAACTTTCTTCTGAAAAGGCCAAAACTGCTGTTCTCCAAATCAGTAGCTCTGTCAGCAGGCAGGTAGACTCAATCTTCTCTGCCAATAAAATAAATCTATTGCTTGATTTCCAAGTGGTTGAAAATGGATTAATTTTATTTCAACTCCTGTCAGGTGTTTCAAGGAATTTCTGAGATGAGCTGATCTCAGTGTTATAGCAGCTGCTTGGTTTCAGCCTCTGGTCCATATGTGCTCCTATTTGCATCAGAGCTTCGTCTTCATGTGGTTTTAGAAGAAGGAAGAGCACCAATGTAACTGCTGCTACCCCTCTTCTAAAGTCCCTGGGTGAGATTATGCTTAACTTGCTTGCTGGGGAAAAAAATCAAGACTAATTTTGATTTTTAACTTGAGGCAATGCACATTACAAATGCACATAAGCAGGTCTCTGGACTGCACTTGTGCATGTGTGGTTCGTATTCCTTTCTCTGCTTCAAACTGCTCACGTGCAATTGCATACTGATTGTACCAGGGCACAGATATACTTGACAGGCAGGAATCCCTTTTTGCTAGGGACTCTCACAAGATGCCAAGATCCCAGGAGGGATTTTAGAATTCATTACAATAGGCTAAGACAAGAAGACTGAGGTAGGTAGGAAAAGAATAATTGAAGATGACAGTTGTGAGAATATTTTGCATGCCTGCACATCTGCATTGATGTACTGTGGTGCATTCCTCAAATAAAAGCTGACACTGCAACAACAGACCGGTCATTCCTAGAAATAAACAGACCTTGGTTGATCAGCTGTCAAGAAAGTGCTGCTCTTTTCCAAAAGCTTTTGATGAGTATTTATGTTTCACGAAATAGAATTATGGAATCAGGCTTGGCTATCTTCTTTAGCTTTTCCTATGGAGAAAGATAATCTACCTCAAATAGCCTCAACCCTGGGGGAATAGCATTCATTTAATCCTTTCATTCATTTTCTTTGCTGTTTCCTTGATAAATATAAACCTTCACTTAAGTTGTAAACACATCACTGCTAATGAAATGTTGGGTTGTTTTTTTTTCAGTTGACACTTCTGTGAATCATATAGCCATATCAGCCAGTGTCAGCCAGCTGCAAAGGTTACTTTAGTTGTCACAGCAAGTTATTCCTGACTTAGGACGGCTGGTTATGTTTTGTGAGACGTGTGATTTGGGTGAAAGCAAGGTAGTAAGGCTTTAGATGAGAGCAACCAAAAGCTGGAACATAACCTTTTTTTAAGTAAACAAGGATAGTTCTTTTTTGACCTGTTTGTTTCGGAGAGCAGTGTTCCCTATGGGATGAAGCCCCGTCCAGACACTGCTCAAAAGATAGATTTACTCTTAACTCTGCCATTTCCACTGCAAATGGAGGCAGATGGTGCAATGGTGTCTCTGGACTGTATGCTCTTGCTTTACTCAATTGTTTTTTTCTTTGTTTCTGTAATTCTGCACCCATTTCTCCACCTGCTTGTTTGTGAAAGACTAACGGTCTCTTTTGCTGAACCTTTTCTGTTGTTTTTACTTTATTTCTTCTGACTGCACTTTTAAATGTCACTTTCTTGGAACTGTCAAGCAGTGACCCCTTGAGCACTAGAGTCAAAAAGTCATGACCATAGCAGCATAAGGTATTAAGGATGCATAGCCAAGCAGTTACAGCATCATCCTTTCAGATTTCTGAGTAGTACATCTTTTTGCCCATTCTGGTTTAATTTCAGTGACTTTGCTATAAATGTTGCAGGTTTGTCACTTGTTAAAGTTTCAAGCCTGACTGAAAAGACTTGATTGTAATTGTTTTGGGTTAGTTGTTTGGGCTTAGTTACTGTATGTTGAGTCTGCCCATCTTGGGCATCATTTAGAAAAATCATGTGTTCCATAAGTATTTTTATTAGATCTTTATTCCACAGTTAGAAGAGAGAATTCTCATTCTAAGAAAACTGGCAGGCAGGGTGTTAAATCAACATTACACTGTCAGGATACAGAGATAAATTTAGTCAAAATAGGCTGTTGCTACTAAAGCACTCCCATTCTGTAACACAAAGTAATGCATATTCCTAGTAGTGTTGAGTGAGCTCTTAAGCAAGAAATTTCTTTTAAAATTCCAATAAGAGTACATTGCTGATAATAAAGATGCCCTGTTTTATCCTGTAGCTGACAAGCAATAGAGATGTAATTTATCAGCATAATGGAAGCAAGCCCCTAAGACGGAGCAGCATGTTCCTGGTGGCCTGTAAGATTCCCTAGTGTGCCTTTATTTCATCTTTTCTGTTACGTGATATTAATAAACTCCTGCAGTCTTCCCAGAAGCAAGTCATTCCTAATCATCCCTTTGATTTAAACGGAAAACTATATGTGAGACTTAGCCGAGGAAGATATGTAAAATCTGAGTCAGTTTTGCTTGTGCAGTGGCTTCTCTCCAGCCCTGGTAGTACCGACTGCTTTGGTACCTGCAGCCCTTGCAGCAGTGCAGTGACTCCAGGAATTAAACTCCTCTGAGCTCTGGTTGCTAGGGTCTGGCTGCTGATCTGTAACAGGATTAAACACCGGATTAAACACCTTTACCAGCTTCTAGTTGCTCTAATCACTGCTAGTTTTGGATGTGGGTATTCTTTTCACTGGCATATCCTTGTAATTGAACATGTCCTGCTACGGGTAGTATTTGATGAAGTACTTGTCTCTGTCTTGCAAACATCTCCCTTTTGGCTTTATGCTGTGTCCTCATGCAGGCATAAAAAGGTCATGTTAGCGAACCTTTCCAAATGCGATCAGGACTGGCTGCTGCAAATGTGCTCTCTGTCTCTGCCAAGCTGTAGGCAACCAGAGAGATGAACCAGCAAAGAGAAATTGAGTAAAGCTAGTAACTGACCGGCCATGAATCTCCTTTTCCCTTCAGTTTACTTAGGTGCATGACACATGTTTACCTACAAAGATTTATTTAGAAAGATTTGATCTGGTATTTGTACCATATTCAGAATTAGGAACGTTTCAGAGGATAAGTTGATTAATAGGCCTATTTGTCGAGCTGGGTAGGCTGAAAAGTAGCTTTAAGGTGCAGAAGGTTCATCTAGAAGAAGAAACTACAAACATTAAAGAGAAATACTTATCTGAGCTAGAGAGCAATGTTAGCACAAAACTAAATCTTGTATAGACTGGCTCTGGATAAATTTAGATTGAAATTTGAATACTTACTATTACATTATGGTTTAAATTGAATGTTTTTTTAGCAGGATTCTTGACAAAACTTAATTTGAGAGAAAGATGGCTGAAATCAGTCTTATGTGACACAGGACAGCTCATGTGACACCAAAGAACAGGCTTCTCTTCTTTTGAGGTGGTCTTTCGAAACTTGCAGGACTGTCTCAAAACTCAGTGGAAGGTGCTCTTAAACCAAAATTTTAAAGAAAATAGGTGAGACTACTGATGATATTAACACTAATATCTCCTAGTATACCCTGTACTTTAACCACCTCCTCCCTGGACAGCCGATTCCAGTGTCTGACCACTCTTTCTGTGAAGAATTCTCTCCTAATGTTCAGCCTAAACCTACCCTGTTGCAGCTTGAAGTCATTCCCTCCCATTCTATTGCTTATTACCCATGAGAAGAAACCAGCACCAACCTCTCTACAATGTCCTTTCGAGCAGTTGTAGAGAGTGAGGTCCCCCCTCACCCTCCTCTTCCTCAAACTAAGCAGTCCCAGCTTCTTCAATCACTCATAAGATTTATGCCCCAGGCCCTTCACCAGCTCCGTTGCCCTCCTCTGCACTCGTTCCAGCACCTTGAGATCTCTCTTGTGTTGAGGTGCCCAGAACTGGACAACATACTCAAGGTGTGGCCTCGCCAGTGCTGAGTACAGGGGGACAATCGCCTCCCTAATTCTGCTGGTCACACTATTTTTTATACAAGCCAGGATGCCATTGGCTTTCTTGGCCACCTGGGCACACTGCTGGCTCATACTCAGCTGCTTGTCAACCAGAACCCTCAGGTTCTGGGGGGTAACTGGGGAGGTGTGAGGGGCTAGGAGGTGATTCACCAGCTTCCTAGAGCAGGGACCTGTTTCCATTTCCCCCCCCGCCTTCCTTGAGATCCCCTTCTGCTGCCTGGTGACAAGAGAGGAGGAGGTCCTCTGATTTATGTGGGGCCTTTACTTGTTCCATTTCTCTTGGGGAGTGGGTTCCTCTCCTAACAGTCTCTCATGCTCTTCAACCTCTCCACTTTGTCCTTCAGCTGAGCAGGTCGTTCAGCTGGTCACATCTGACACAGACACTGTCCCCACCACCCTCCATGGCAAGTGCCAGGCTCCAGCACTCTCTGCAGCCACAGGCCTGGATGCCCACATGTTTGCGTGGGGCCTTTTAATGCCCACAGCTTTTTGAGCAACCGCCTTGGACCAGGTAGCAACCATGGCTGGATGTCTGCTAGCAACTGATGCCTTGCAACTCAGGGGGTTGGTTGAGGTGAGTGCCCTAGTCCTCTGACCAGCTGGAGGGACTGACCTTCTCTTGTACACAGGCAGAGGCTCAGCACAAACCATGGGAGCTGCGGTCAGCTGCTGGGGCACACACACGGGTGCTGCTTCCTCGCTCAGTGCTGCAATCTTTCCAAATCACCTGTGGATATTAAAATGACTTTCCAATAATTCCAAAACACTAACTGGAGACACTTATGGTAAAGCAAACCTGTATTCTGGGGAGAAAAAAGTCAGTTTTCAGCACTTTGCATTTTGGGGATGTGGAGATGGAAAACACTGAGAAACTTACAGCCGGTTCTCCCTACTGACATGTGAATGAAATACAATAGAGAAAATAAACCTAGTTTTGTCAACCCTTGTGTACAGCGTGCAGGATTAGGGCAAGCATATTCCAAGGGAAAATTCTTCACTGAGATTTGTTTTTCATCCATCACCCCAAAAGACAAGGAACAAATAAAGTCTGAGATATGAATATCAAAATAATTTCAAGAGGATGTTTTTGCAAAATAATCCAAGAGAGGCTTTAATACTTTCCATATAGATGATGTTCTATGTTGATTAATCCATATCACTTCACTCACAGATGTGCAGCCATTCCATCAGATGCTTTATTGCCTACAAAGGGAGTTGCAGTTAGAGTTCACCTGTTGTCTTTTCAGAATTTATTTAAAGAGGGAAAACAACAATACATCCCTAATGAACTACAAATATTAAAGTCCCTTCCATGTTGCCTTTCATTATAGGAGGTAGTCAGTCCCCTACCAATCATTAGTGTCCTTTAAGCACGATGACAGTATCTCCTGTTTTCTTAAGAAACTTAATTTTCCAAGACACCAGATACCGAATAGGCTGGGAGAAGGAGTGCCATTCTTGCTGGGAAAGATTTCCTGCAGATCAGAAGCTGGGGCAAGAGACAAGTTCAGATGCAGGTGGGTAGAGGAGTGAGTTCAGAGCAGGGAAGTTTGCAGTGAGAGAAAGGGTGGAACCGTGGAAAGAGCTCTACAGTTTGGTATAGGTCTTCTGGATCACATGCTGCACTGATCAATAAGCAGTGTAAGTTGTGCACAACTAGCAACCCAGGAGACAGTCACTCAAGTAGGAACGGGGTTTGTAGGAGCCATCTTTGTTTACTTAGTGAAGAACTGATTCAGTTTGTCTTGAAGAGGGTTAAGGCTATCCCAGGATGATGTTCATTTTCTGTAGAACCCCAAAAATTCCTGCTTTACCCCAAAAAAAGACAGATTTAACTCAAAGGGGGATAGTAATTAAAATAATCTTTTTGCCTTATACTTATGAGATCTTTTAGAAATAATTCTTTGGGTAAGTGTATATGCAGGTTGTCCTGGTTCCAGGAGGGACAGGGTTAATTCTCCTAGCAGGGCACAGGTATTCCATCCCATGTGAGCCATGCCCAGGGGGTAGTGGAGAGCTGGCCGGGAAGGGGAGGGGAACAGGAAGTTGGGGGGTGTGCGTCACGTGGTCAGAGACGGTCCAGGGTGCAGTGGGTGAGTGGTCGGTATTGTAATCGTGTTTTCATACTTCTTTACCTGCGTTATTTGTTATCCTATCCTTTGTTGTTCTGCTAAACTGCCTTTATCCCAACCCACGAGTTTTGCCTTTTTCTTCTGATTTTGCCCTCCTGACTGTGGACGGGCTCTAGAGCGCGTGGCTGCCACGTGGTTCTTCGTTGCCGTCTAAGGGTAAACCACGACACAGGTGTTAGAGGCTGTTGCTTAAGCAAAACTGAAAAAGAACTAGAGGTCAAGATGAGCCGCAACCTTGAGATAATGGGCAACAAATGTAGATCTTGCCTAGTAGAAAGTCATCCTTGTCCCTGTTAGGCCTTCCGAGGAACCCTGGAGCTATTAGAGAAGTTGCTATGGACTTGAGGTTCGATGACTGACAGAGAGGAACACCCCCACCCCCCAAAAAAAAACACCCCCAAACCTATGCATTAGTATTGCTAGCCTAAGCTTCCATAGTATAACTGCTATGTTAAACTTGTGTGTTTATTACTTTTATTATTCTCCTGATTTCTCAAACAAGTGACTTTTATAAGAGTAATTGTCATGAAGGCAAATATGGCAGCTTTCTTGATAAGATCTTTACAGAGTATTTGGTTCCTGTAGGGATGAAGAAACAATAAAGATATTTTATGTAGGATGAGCACCTCTGGGTAATGGTTTCCACTAGAACAAAATTACCTGCTCATTAGTGGATGATCCCGTTCCAGAAAGAAAATAACCACTGATGATTACACTTAAGGGAGAAACAGTGCATGGTTCCCTGACATCTGTGGGTGGATAACCCAGATACCTTGGCATTTCACAAGTAATACAAATAAATATTTTTTTTCTCCACTGAATCTTTCTCCAGCTATAGCTGTTATGTTTTGTCTTATAAGAGATAGAGCCATTCCTTGGAGGTAGAGAAAACGAAGTTTTCTTGTTCATCAATAATTCTCTTGCCATGGAGTGTCTAATGACCTCAAGTGGTCAAGGGCTTGATTTATATTCTGTAAGGCTGCCTAACTTCAGAGTTAAAATAATTATCATAAATGAGAACTACGGAACAAAGGCAAAATATCAGGTGAGGAGGGAAAAAGGGGCAGCATGAAAAAAAACTGCGTGAATAAATGACTTGTCATAGATATAAATAAAAAGAAATTATTCATTTCTTGCTGGCACAGCAAGGAATCACTGACGCTGCAGATATTCATGTTCCTTGTTCTCATCCTAGGATTTATGTGAATGTAGGTATACATATGTATGCATGCAGCTAAATTTATAGACTGTTTTCCTATTGAAATTGGAGGATTAAATTATAGTTGCTCCAGTTGAAGTGGTGTTTGGCTGTGAATTGGTCATGCAAGTCTGTTTGCTTTGGTTGGGGTTGTTTCCCTTTTTCCTTCACCCCCCATTTGCATCCACCCTTTAGTTTCAATAATAGCCTCTTGGGAAAATACAAATTGGCCAGGTTGCTTGCTACAGAACATGATGTTTCCAGACCAACTTGTTCGGAATGCAGTCACTCAGTCTTGCCAGTGCAACTGAGAGTCCCTGTGCTGCATCTAGGAGCAGGTGGGTAAGGCAGGAATCCTGAGGCAAGAGTTGCTACCACAGGCTTCCTTCCTACTGTGATACCCCTTTCCTGCAGTACAGCATGTTTATTCCTGGCCATTATTATGGCATCACACGGTTAGCAGTTGCTCTTACTTTTAGTGACTCTGCCTTGTATTACAACGGCATCAACACTTGTGCTATGGGTGAAGGCAAGTTGTATGACACAGTATAGAGCAGTTGCCTTAAGTTCCTCCAAATGTGCTCCTGTGGTAATGAGAAGAAGGGGCCTAATATTTCAGTCTTTGTTTTGGAATAAATCCTGAGCTTCATCGCTGTTTTCACTTTGTATTTTGCTCAGCTGGTGTCTTCTCTCCCTTTGGGACTGTGGCACCTCATCCATGGAGAGTTATTTCCCCAGGTGCATCCTTTTCCCAGCATTTTCCTATCACAGCAGGGAAACAGACCATAGAACCACAGAAGGCTGCTTGGAGTCATGCCCTTAGCAAGAGTTCAAGGCACGCACAGAAGTGCATTGCTGTCATCTAGTGATGAACAATTATGGGTTTGCCAGTTGCAAATTAATTGTATGGATCACCAGCATAGCTCCTGCAGCTGTTACCAGGTTTACCAGCCAAATCCGGTATGAAAAGAGCAATAGTGAGCACCCCAACAGATGCTTGGGTCTGGATTGTGGCCAGTCCTGCAAGGAAAAGAAAAGCCCACCAGCCTTTCCTCTCCTGTGCTCTTTCTAGTTGGAAAGGAGTCTACAGGAGTGCCTGGGAGAAAGGAGGGAAGAGACCTCGTTACCATGATTCACAGCTTGGCTTTTGCACAAGCCATCAGGATGCGCACTCCCAGAGCAGGGTTGTGGAAGGCTACAAAAGGCATTGGGGGGTTTGAACAGCAGCTAGTATGTACCAGGAAAAAACAACATAGTGCATTACCAAGAGTCTGTGCAAGTTATTTGTGGAGATGGCAACTGCCAGCTTGTGCCTCTAGTTAGTACATCATGACAGCATCCTGAGCAGTAACACAGTACTTCAGAAGAAAATTCTTTCACGTACTAGGATAAGGAATTACCTGTGCTGCCCTTTTCTTGCCTTGAAGCTTTTGTCCTAATGTTTACTCATCAAAAAACCCCCAAAAAACTGGCTTAAGATCAGCATATGGAGATTTAGTGGTCCTTTGAAGCATTAGGGTGATCTGCAGTATTGCATAACTGTCTGATGTCCACTCCCTCTTCAGCTTTGATTGATGTTTTCAGCCTTAATGAGTACCCAGTGGCCAATGATCTCAGCCTAATTATATGCTGTCAAACAAAGTGCCTGCATGTAGGTTTTCAAAATTTGTGTGAATCTGCCATCTTGCAGCTCTGAATAATGTTGGCTACTACCACTAGCTCTGGGATTGACATACGCCAGCTGAAGTCTCAAATACAGAGACGTCTCCTTTTTTTTTTTACCTCCCCTGTATAACAGTTTCTGGGAATTCAGTTACTATGATACCATCCATGGACTTCAGGCAAAAGCCAACCTGTCTTGGATCCCAACTGCAGGAAAACACACACCACCTTCAGATTTATGGCAGTAAAACCTTTGTACCCTAGACATGAGCAGTGTAATACAAATCACATCCAGGAGCACTAGAAAAGCTTTTTATTGATTAATATTCTTATGCCTAGTAGCTTTTTCTCTTTGACAGCAGGTATAGCCTTTTGTGATTGTAGACTTATCATAGCTCTTCCTAGTCTATTAGCACAGTGTCCTAGGGTGGTGGGAAGAGAGCTGTATCAGTTCTTTCATCTCACCTTCTAGTGTTGTTGATTATCATTTTCATAGGCACTCTCTGAGATATGGCTTGCATGGAAGGTGACCCTTACAAATAAATGTGAAGAAAAACCTGGTGAGATTCTAATGCTGAGCAAGGTCCTGGTTGGTCACCAGCTACTTTTTCCATTGTTGCTTTTACTTGATATGTCGAAGGAGAGGGTGGCATTTCTCATTGTCACTCCCATTCTCTGTGATCATACATAATTTTCATGTTCACTGGGAGAATGTGGGTGTGTTTCTCCTCAATTAATAGATGTTGAGATCGTGCTCTGTGTGCCTAGATCTATCCACTTAATGAACCCTTTAAAGTTCTGAATGTTACTAAATTTTAAAGACCCTAGTATTTGCTACTTTTTGGCCCAGGCTAAAATGATTGGCTGGGGGTATAGATTGCAATAAATTGTTTCTTAAGAATAAATAGGTTTTTTTCCTTTTTTCAACATGGTTATTTATATAAAATTTAACAGTTTAGATACCAGGTCTGCGAAATAGCTTTTACGGCATTCTGCTGTGTTGTCCAGTGGACATTTTAAAGATACCTTACAGTTTCCTGGTTTCCACCTTTTTTTTTCTCTTTAGTTTCAGAGCTGTCAGTATCCCCTAACTGAGTAACTTCAACTGCACACAGCCTGCCGGGGCTTGAGATCTATAGGTCGGGAGTGGAGACTGAGGGAGGGTATTGATTGTAGAACAGCTACATAAAAATAAATTTTAAAAAGCTACAAACATAAATCTGTCAGAGGAGAAAATAATAATCTTCTTCCATCTTCTTGTGTGGAATCTCGTGTTCTTTATTGAAATGAAGAAAATATGCTCTGCTTCAAGGTCTTCTGCTTGATAACGTATCCTCTGTATGCTGCTAGCCCTTTTATCTTCCCTAAGCATTATTATATTCCCTGTTTTCTGAATTGTATGTCAAGTTCTCTTGTTTGTTCAATGTGAAGACCTTAGTGTGTCCCCTTGATCATTTTTAAAATTTCCTCTGCTGCATTTTAATGGAGACAAGTACCTAGCTGCTGAAAATCTTGCCTGTGATAGAATGATTTGGGGCAGTGTAAAAGGAAGGGATAGAATGTCTTGTCTATTCCACTTCCCTTTTTAGCTTTAATTATTGAGTTTGAATAAGAAAAGGTTGACATTACTTAAAATAACTGTTGTGATGACAGCCTTCTAGGGTATGCAATGGAGCCAAATATCCACAGTGTGCAACAGATTCTGAAAACCCAGGACAGTAGTGATGAAGCGATGTATATGCCTGAAAGATTTGTTACAACAAACCACCAAATGTGGCTTCTCTCCTGCAGAGAATTCTACTGTTCTGAAACTTTTTTCTATCACAGGTCAAGATGGAAACTTGTGCTGATTTTGAAAACTTTGTAATCAATTTTCTGAAAATGCCTTGTTCATCAGGGCTCTGTATGGAGGCATACAGAAGCGTATGGCAGCATACAAGTTTTCCATGTTTCAAAACTACCAGATTGTCTGATGAAAAGACCCAAACACTTTCTTGGTTTTTCCTCTTTGAAACATTCTAACTTCTCCATTCCTTTAAAAAGTAGTAGAGAATAGACGTGAAAATTTATTTCTGTTAGTGGTCAACTTAATATTTTAGTGTATTGATAATAATGGCCCATAGAAAAATGGTAGTGTTTTTATTTCAGGATTCTTCTCAGTGAGAGACAATATATAAATATAAGGCAAAGCCTATCGTTAGTGTTTACAGAATCTCAGCTCTGTAGGAAGGAGAACAGCATGTTTCCATATGCTGTTGATTTAGATCTGGTATCTAATAGGGACACAAATCACTAGCTATTTATTTGGAGATACGTACTCTCCACTTGAAGTATCAGGTGCAGCTGCTGGTGAGTTCATCAAATGATAATCACCATTCAGGTCTCTTATTTTTATAGTACCACAGGATTTAATGTTTCATAAAAACTTCCCTGAATTTCAATATTTTGTTTTAGATCATCAAATGAAATATGATCTTTGCAATTGTTCATATTTGAATTTTTTTAAAATATGGGCTATGTCGATTGAAACTTTCTTTGTTAGAAAAGCAAATGTTCCATTCTCATTTTAATGATTGCAAATGGGCTTTAAAAAACAAAATTAGTTGAAAAGTAATTTTATAAAATGATAAAAAGGTTCTGTGCTGGAAACTTCAAAACTGGCATTCAAGGCTGACATCTGTGTCTGTACCTAGCTTCGACGGGAAGAGGTGAGGACAAAAGCAAAAGCTATGAGAAGTCTTGAGAAAATTGGACCATCCAAGAAAATAATAGGACCAGAGGACAGAAAATGTAATAGTTTGAGGTCTAGAAGGGGAGAGAACTTTTCAGTGGAGACTTAAAAGTTTAAAAAAACAAAGAAACATGCAGCAGAAGATAAGAGTATTGCTCTGAAAGTTTGATTCTAAATGAAGGATGGTAGTGTGAAGAATGGAGAAGTAGTGACACAGCATGACACTTGGTAGAGAAGCCCCTCCAAAGCTTTTGGAAGTAAACAATTTCAAGCTTTGGTTGTGCTAGAACAGGAAGCCAGTATGTGTGCTGTGACGGCTGTGTTGTGTAAAAGCAAGAAGATAAGGCTTAAATCTTTGAGGAAATTTTCTCTGAAGCACCCATGGCAGGTGAAGATATCTCAACCAGCTGCTTTAATATCTGCTATAAACCACATCTTGCTAATCAGCCTTTTCTGTCCCAGGGGACTATATGTTTACAGGACATGTTTAACTTCTTCAAGATGAGGGGCAGGGAGCAGGGTGATCTACCAATGAAGATGGGCTGCCTCAGCACATAAAAAAAGCTGAAACCTTATTTTATTTTATTTCAGAATTTTCCATATTGATCCCTTCTGTTTAGCAGCAAGTGCCTGTGCAGGATATCAGCTCTGTGGGAAGCCCCAATCGATAGCTCAGTGCAATAGCCTGACAGTTATTTACTCATCAGCTCATTAGGGTGGGGAGACTGGATTACACATCTCATAATTTCACTATTGACTGGCACACTACATTATGGGGTTGTTGTTGTTTTTTTAAACTACCTCACAATGGAGATGCCTGAAGTGGGGGTGAAAAACCACAACCTTTTATGAGAGATTCTTGTAAAAGCAGAAGAGACTCCTTCATGGCAAGGGAAAAACAACCTCAGTACAAACAGGAGAAGGGAGGATCAGTGGCAGCTCAGCCCTGGGTAAAATGAAGCTCCTAATTTACATTAATGAGGGGGAGAGGGCTGGAGCTTGCTGTGCCAGCCAGAATGGCTTGCTGTGGTGAGACCTCATGCAGTGCTATTGACTGAGGTGGGAAGAAGTGAGTTTAGTTTGAGGTCAATGGTGCTGTGACACTGACTTGCAGACTTGTGCTGACACTTGCCCTGGAAGGGCTCCAGCACAGCAAAGGTACTTCAAGGAGCTTAACCAAGGAATTGTGTTACTCGCAGTCCCTGATGAGTTTTACAAACTGCTTGTGACTATAAAAGTGAACAAGTTCACTTTCACTTCCCAGGAGTGTCCCACTATTATGCTATCCCAAGACTGAATACCAAAAACTGGAAAGGACTTCTGGGTGAATTTCCCTCAGTTCAAATGAACTTGAAGAGCTCAGGAGCTGAAGAAGAAATCCAAATAAATTTAAAATTGGATGTTTACAGTATTATTTTAAAAGATGACCACAGCAACCAGCTAGAACAAGCTGCTAAGTAATAGGAGGCCTCTTCTTCTCTCTTTAAGCCTTTCAGACACTGCAGCCTGTCTGGATGGTTTTGGTTTAGTTTCAAATGAAAGCAAGTCATTTGGCCATTATAGGGGAAACAATAAAGTTCTCTGCCTGTGTTCTTCTAGTTAATTGGAGAAAATAGTGCCTTCTGGAACTAAAATATTTCCATCATCCCTTTTTTTCAGGGAAGCTGACAATTTTTTTTTTTTATTTTGTCACTCTCTGCCTATGTGGAACTGGGGGAGGACTGGCAGGTGCACCTTCTGGAGGTGAACTTGTCCTCATCAATTGTCAAGTGTAAGTGGTGGTACAGCAGCATCACTTTTCCCAGAAACAGTAGGATTCCTTCATTAATTCATGATCTGAGAAGGAAAGTTCCTGGATTAACCTTGACACTGCTTGTTCTGACCTCGGAGTTGTTAGTAGAGGAGCAGAACTTGGTACGAGTAAAACTGAGAATGGGACATTTCCAAGGCTACCAACTACTGAATTTGGTCTTAGCATTGAGCTTTTGGTCTAATCCAAATTAATGAGCTATAAAGTTGGAACCCCCTGCCCAAAGAGTCTTTTTTGTGCCCCTGGCACCCTTGTGGCATGAAACACGTAAGCAAGGATGCATCCAGGTAGAAACCATGGGATTTAGGGCACGTGTTTATGTACTTCATGGAATAGAAGCCTCATTGCTCTGCTGAGCCGCCTCAAGCAGACCTATTAACCAGGGCTGCAGTTTTCTTGATTGCTTGCCAAAGCACTGTTTTTTCAGTTGACTGCAGGGAGAGGTTTTTATCATTTTGTACCTTTGACATAAGGCATTAGTATTTGAGACTGACTCTCCTTGATTTGATATGATCTTGCATTTTTTAATCTGCCTTCTATACAACTCTTCTTTGGATGAGCAAGTACATTATCTTTTGGGGAGTGACTGGAATGTTGGAACCAGACAATTCTAAATCTTTTGTGAAGCAAAACACTCCAAGCTAAAAACCTAATTTATGAGAGCCATTCACAAAAGGAAAAGTGTCAAGAGATGTGTTCAGCCCTTGCATTGATTTTCTGTAGCTGCTTGTGTTCTGAGCTGGTGCTTATATTCCTTGCCTGAAAAAGTGTCTCCTTTGCAACTCTCCTCCAAGGATGTATGATTGTTTATAGGCTTACAAGATTTTTTTTTTTCCTCTTCTGTTTTTTCATTGTCAGGAAAGAACCAATTTTCCCACTGTAAGAACTAAATGGCAGTAAGGGCTTTTTGTAAAGGCATTAACTACAAGGTTACTGGATGTTGTGGGTATTGTGAAATATTGAAGTTGGCTGATTATTGCTTGTCTCAAATGAAATCTTCCAAAATTGGACAGTAAGCTGTATAAATGGGCAGGTTTGTTGCTAAAATACTTTGACCCAACAAAAAGAAGCTATCAGTGGAAACTTTTCTATTAGTTTCAGTAAGCCCTAATCAGGCCCCTATATTAAAGCAACACTTCTGAAACACAATACTTGATACACAATACACAAATGAATATAACTCATATGTGACAACTGGCTAGCAAAGATTAATAAAAAGAGTTGATCTGTGAAGTATTTATACAGGCATATCTGTAAAGCAGCATTGTTTCCATTCAAGAGCCATTGCATGCAGGATTTCTTGTCTGTTGATGGACTACACTCTTCTGATAGTTTAAAAAAACCATATTCCCAAGCTCTGTAGCTTCCCAAAGGGAGAATGTCGTGGCAGACAGTTTTATTTTCCAGTAAAATATGTTCTGTGTCAGAGTGCCAGAGCTAGTGCTGAACACAGTAACATAGCTTTTACAGGGTTGCTGCATTACAGTAATATTGCAAGCAGCTGTGGAAGTTCTAGACTCAGCAAGGTCTGTGTTGATCAATTAGCACTGACCAATAAAACATTATTTCCCAGACTTGCTCAGCTCCCTACACTGGTTAAAGTACGGCTGACTGCCTCGACTGCCACTTTCTGCAGGGCCTACCACATTTCAATTAACTGAGAGGTAAAAGGCTGACAATTTTACTTTATACAAAGAGGCAGTGTGAACCTTTACAATGCAGGCAACTTCAGGTTAAGTACTTAAAAGTCATGTTTTAGCACCTAAAAGAGGTCTGAGTTTACTAGCTAGGACTTCATTTAAATGGGGAGAGGTTTGGTTTTGCAGCTGAAGTGTTTGGCTACAGCTTCCACTTGCTGAGCTTTCTGGTTTCATTGAGGCCCAGGGAAAACCACAGCATTGCAAGCATTTCCATGGGATAAAATGCATGGAGAAGACTCCATGCTGGACATCAGGAAAAAATTCTTCCCAGAAAGAGTGGTCAGTCACTGGAATCATCTGCCCAGGGAAGTGGTGGAGTCCCCATCCCTGAATGTGTTTAAGAGTTAATTAGATGTGGTGTTAAGGGATCTGGTGTAGGGGAGAACTTTGTAGAGTAGGACTGATGGTTGGACACGATGATCCCAAGGGTCTCTTCCAACCTATATGATTCTATGATTCTGTGACTCCTACCAGAACATTGTGCTAATGAATGACAAAGACAGACTGTCTCTAATAGCTGTGTTTATTGTTTCTATTTGTTCTTCTTTAACACTTTGAAATGCAAAATATCACTCTGTCACAGAGCCCCCTGGGAGAGTCCTGATTGACACCACAGAATAAGATCCAAATACTTGGACTAGTGATATCCTAGCAGTGAAACTGAGGAGGCACAATCAATGGTTAATAAATCATAAACCTGTTTTATGAGTCCTATCTTAATTATTCATGCCAAGACTCATTTAAGGCAAATAGAGCTTGAAAAGTAAACAAAAACGGTAAGCAGAGTTACATCTTTTGGTGAATACATGAAGGGGATGGTTGAGAGCATGAGGTAAAGGAGCAACTGCAGGGCTGACAGCAGCATGACTGGGTTTCTATGTGGTTTGATCACCTTGTTGTACCTTGTTGGTTTTTGAAAAACAATCTCTATTCCTACTTCCCTTTTCTGTTTATTTTTTTTTCCCCGCACTATTCTTTCCTCTTCCAACAATTAAATGGAAATCGATGCCTGGAGCTTTCTGCTAAGCTGTTCTGCTTAGGAATGGCAGCATTCACTGGTGAGGGAAGAAGCACATAAATACAGCAGTCTTTAGCAGAAGATTCCTATCTGTAGTGGACAGAATCCTGGACTCTGTGCCACTCTCCCGCTGATCATCTTTACTCATTTATCTTATTTAGTCCAGCATGACCTTTAGTTTAAATGAATATAGAGTAAGATTTTCCAGGGGAAATGTCTTGTCAGCTTCTATGTGATAGAAAATACAGTATTTTTTTTCTGGGAAAGCTTTGCAATATAAGATCATTTTTGGGAACATCAGACACTTTAATTTTTCATAGTTTTTTTATCTCTTCTCTGGATACAAATATGAGACAGAATGTATACGTTCTGGGGTAAAATAATAGAAAATGCCTGGAAAAATTAAATTAGCCAGATAATTACAGTCAGCTTGTCTGGATGCGCACAATCATCTTAACATAGTCCTTTGGAGGAGTATGTGATAGAATTGACTAATGCCACAGGAGCTGGGCTGAGCAGTTGTGAACCAAAAGCAGCAGTGGGCCAGGGGAGAAGAGTATTACCCAGGAAGGGCAAACCTCTTGCCAACAGCGAGCTGCTATTACTGGATGTATTCACCTAAGTATGTAGGATCTGTAAGATCTCGGAGTGAATTAAACTAAGGATCTAATCTAAACGTTGCTGCATGTCTCTCCTCAGACTAGCTGAGGTAACAGCGTGTAATACAGTGTAGCCGTGGCTCATGGGAACCTACAGCCAGACACCCAGTTCCACCGATGGTAATACCTGTCATGTTAGTTTGATGAGATAAAGTTCTGCCTACATTTTTTTTATCTGGGGATAAGGCATTTCTGTAGCAAATGTGACCCTATTCTTAAGAACCTTTGATAAATTCCTCTTCATAGGTTATTTCTGTCATTTTCCCTTATCTCAAATAGAAAGTGCTAATTTAGCACCAGTCAGGTAGAGAAATTAATTGATCAAGAAGTTAGGCTTTCAATATTTTTTTTTTCTTTTCAAAAATCCTCTTTGTGAGATTCTGCAAAGCAGATAAAAACCAAGTTGCATGCTTTGTTGAGACTGTATGAAAGGAAATTTAAATACATGCACCCTTCCTTTTGCTGTGGATGTACAAATCTAATGCTGGCAGGATCAAAGTGTTCGAGTTGTTCCCAATCGGCTGATGAAGTTGGAAGCGTTAGTTAGTTCCCATGCCTTTTGCAAGTGGTTGATAAGCACATTCACTAGAGGTNTAGAGGAGAACACAACTTGTGCTCCCGATCCCCTGAGCATCCGTCCCAATGCTCTGAAACCACTTTTGACTGATTTGGGGCTTGTAAATCACACTCAAGCCAAAAGTCCATATGGGAGGTGAAAGTGTTACAAGAAAAGTTATGGGAATAGATGTCAATATGTGAGGTCAGAACCAACCCACCTTCCAAAGTGTTCTGTTTGTAGATTATCTAATGGACTGAAATCATACAGACAGATGCTTTTAAACATGCTGAATTATCTGTTATAATTAATTACATCTGGTGACTTCCTTGCCCTTGGATAGGACAGCTAATATTTTTGAATTAGGTAAGGATCTGGCTGGTACTGACACTGCTGTCTCCAAACCATTTTTACAGTTGTGAAATTGTTGCAATTACCAGCTTCTTTGGGCTCGTGCCTCATTAGGCTTCACGACCCATTGCCCTGGATTGCATCCCTCAGAAAGAAAATCTTTGCCCAGGTTCTATGTGTCCTTCTACAGAGTTCTCTTTTATATTACTGTTGCTTTTTCATTTTCTAAATCAAAGCACAAACTGCAGACATTTTCCAAATTATGGAGTCAAGCACATCAAAAAACTCTTGTTTTACAGGAGTTAGCCAGTAATCAACATGTAAAAATAGAAGGCAAACAGAACTAGCAGGTAGCCAGCAGGTCAAACTTCCAGCTCCATCTGTTACCTTTTACTGTACACAATTGCAACCCTTGGAGTTACTTGAAAGAAAGAGCTCCTTTGAATGCAGCATGCTATGTATTTTCCCCTATTCTTTCATATCAAATTGAATTTTTACAATCATGAGTCCTTAGAGGACTTTCATTATCTTGAAAGCAAAAATCAGAAAAGTGTTGCGCGTTATATCTCTGAAAACAGTGGATGCTTATGTGCAAATAACCTCTTTCATATTTTATAAGTATTTTAGAACACTGAAATGCTTCAAACTGACAGACTGAAAAGTTTGTTAAACATAAATAACCCAAATGCTAGATAGTTTCTGTCTGCTGATGAGCACAATACATGCTAAAGAGCTGCAGTAGTTTGACTGGAAAAAGTTTATGGTATGAGTTTCGCCTCAGGGAAATGAGAGGGACTTTCAAGTTTTCATATGGGATTATTATAGAATCATAGAATCATAGAATCATTTAGGTTGGAAGAGACCCCTGGGATCATCAAGTCCAACCATCAGCCCTACTCTACAAGTTCTCCCCTACACTAGATCCCTCAACACCACATCTAATCTGCTCTTAAACACAGTCAGGGAGGGTGACTCCACCACCTCCCTGGGCAGCTGATTCCACTGACTGACCACTCTCTCCGTGAAAAATTTTTTCCTAATGTCTAGCCTAAACCTACCCTGCTGCAGCTTGCAGCCATTCCCTCTTGTCCTGTCGCTCATTGCCCGTGAGAAGAGACCAGCACCAATATCTCTACAGTGCCCTTTCAAGCAGTTGTGGAGAGTGATGAGGTCTCCCCTCAGCCTCCTCTTCCTCAGACTAAACAACCCCAACTCCCTCAATCGATCCTCATAAGCCTTGTTTTCCAGTCCTCTCACCAGCTTTGTT
>VZTM01020751.1:44843-129045 GCA_013400555.1 Jacana jacana
CAGTGTCAAATGCTTTGCTAAGATCCAGAAATATTATATCCACTGTCTTCCCCCCATCCAACAATCGGGTCATCTTATCATAGAAGGAGATCAGGTTCGTCAGGGAGGACTTGCCTTTCATAAACCCATGCTGACTAGGCCTGATCCCCTGGCTGCTCATTACATGGCTGGTGATAGCACTCAAGATGACCTGTTCCATAATCTTCCCTGGTATCGAGGTCAGACTGACAGGTCTATAGTTTCCTGGATTGTCCCTTCTGCCCTTCTTATAGATGGGCATTACATTCGCCACCTTCCAGTCCATGGGGACCTCTCCAGTCAGCCACGATTTAAGGAAGATGATGGAGAGAGGCTTGGCCAGCACGTCTGCCATCTCTTTCAGTACTCTTGGGTGTAACCCATCCGGTTCCTTAGACTTGTGTGCATCTAGGCGGCATAGCAGGTCACTGATCACTTCCTCATTAATGGTGATGTCCTCAATTATGTTGTTGTTGTTCTATAACTACGGTTTTAGAAGTACCTACCAAAGTTATAAAGGATGAATACTTACAGGCTCACTGACAGTAAGTGCATAAAAAGGCACGCTTAAAGGAAAGACCTAATTTACAGCAATGAGTATTAAGAGTTCTTTGGCAAAGGGCCAGATTTTCTAGCCCACTAAGTTCACTTATGTCATTCAAAACTTAGATCATCCGTAGACAATAGCACTGGAACTAGCTGCTCACCATGCGTGTTTCACAATTACCTGCTTTCTCTCTTACGCCAGGGCTGGGATTATGTGGAGCATGACTCGGACTCTTCATTACCTTCCATTTTCTTGCCACACATGGGTAGCAATTGACCTTGTGCCAAGTTCAAGAGGAAGAGGTACATTGCAGAGTACCACCTCTCTTCTATACCTAAAGGAAATATGAGATGAAGCAGCTAATCTTGCCCTGCTCTGTTTGGCAGCTGGCTGGAGGAGCACAGCCTTATGCCTTGTGAGGGTGGCTCCCTGTAAAAAAGGATGGGGAGAACGCTCAGGGTAGGAATTGTAATCACGTTGGGGTTTTTTTCTGATGACCATTTTCATTATATGCTTCACATATTTTGATGTCTGGCTGTGGTTTTGATGTCTAATATTTTATGGGGAATTATTTCAATAGTCCAGCTTCTCACAGAAGGAAAATACCTACCATGTAGCACATCAGAAGTGAGAAAACATTACACCAGTCATTACCTGGATGTAATGTGAGGCTGCATGAATATTATCTTTCTGCTCTTCCTTGACTAAGTAGATGCCTTTTTAACCAGACTTGTGAGCACAATCAAAATGTTCTTGACACACTCCATGGCTGTTTTATGGATATGATAGCTGGGACTTTGTAAAGTCACCAAACACACAGAGGGATTTGAGCTGTATGGTATATCATCTTCTCCCTCCACCTGTTCATGCAACTGCATTCCGTTTTATTTTAATTAAAACATAGCAGGTGTTTCATTAGGGTTGATCCAAACAACAAGAATGCCAGTTTCTCAGCAAAATAAAAGCAAAGTAAACCGCAACATCTTGTGCTCCCATCACCAGGTCCAGAAGGTAGTATTTTTGTCCATAGCACACATTACTTTTCTACATGTCTAGAAATCGGTAGATTGCAAAGATTTTATTCATGACATCTGGTTAATGCCTGATGACTAACTACCCATAACCATTAACGGAGCAGCAAAGCGTTCACCTCTGCTGAATAGCACCGGCAAAGCTTGTAGACATACTGTTAACTCTGTTAAATCACTCTTCATCACAAAACCAAATTCTTCCCTACATCATTATTAAGCCTGATGTGAGAAATAATTAATTTAGGAGATGGTGCTGGGCTTGCGAGGTCTGAGGTTGGACCTGCAGGCTTTGTGCTGACGTGCAGCATCGCATGTGACGTGAGTGTATTGAAGCACATCGGGCCATCTGCTCCACACAGCTGCCTTTCTTTCACAACCAGCAGTGCAGGAGACAGAGGAGCCAAATAAAGATGGTTCTACCAGACAGGGTCCTGGGCTGCTCTGGTTCCTGCCTGGCCCTTAAATAAGAGGGCTTAATGCCAAAGTGTGGCATGTTCACAAAAAAGCAAATAGTCACTTTCAGTATCAGTTAGCCAGACAAGGAGAAAGATGAATAAGCTAAGAACTCTGTGTTTTGTTTGTGTGTGCTTGCACTCTTTCAAAATTACATAGTACAAGTTTTACAGACAGAAAAAGCATTTTCCACCTGCAGCTGCTGCAAGATAATGGGGGTGGGATGTTTTCTAAGACATTCCACAAAATGCATGAAAAGGCTGTTTAGTGTCTGCCTTTATTTAATGTTATGTAGCTTGGCTCTATTTTTTTAAGCACCCAGCAAAGTCAGGGGAAGCTTTAAGCAAGGCTAAGCGTGATTTCAGAGGCAGACTGGTTTTCAGCTGCCCTGTAATTTCTTTAACCATGTAAGCACTGGTGGTACCTAGCCATAATAAGGATATTTACATATGAAGCTCCCCACAGGGATATGAAAAGGAGAATCAGACCTAGAGATTTCTTATCTGGGTTGTGAAGCAATTCAGTGAATTATTTGATGTCAAATGTAACAAAAAGAAGAACTCACAAAAGTTGTTCAGATTCTCACTGGATCTCTGTATGCTGGATCAGGACTCCGAAGCATCAACTGAAATTGAATTACAAGTTTGATACCACCTCTGCTTCTAGGGTTTCTGTAATTCATGAACTCAGGAAATCTCAGTTCGGGTACAGCATTGGGTTCTCATTGAAGTTCTTCTATTAACCTGGTTTTCTAGTATGGTTGCTCAAAGGTCAAGTCACTTCTTCAAGATCAAGCAGAAAGCAAAGCCTTCACTGTGGCCTCTGTCCCAGAAGACTGAGTCTGACGTAGCAGGTATGCCAAGAGGATTTGCCAGATTTGTTTTTTTTTCCCTAAATAAATAACAGCAAATCCTAGAGTACCTTACTGGTACACCTATGGACAGACTCGCTGCAGCTCTTAATGACTACACGCTAGGGTTAGCCACCTAGTAAAGAATTCTGCAGTTTTATCCTTTGTCGCATTTGCCACATTTTTAAATCCCCTATATAAATTATTTGAGAAGGGGGCATGGATTGAAAGAAATGGCTACAAGTTTGATTTTGTGTCTGATGCACAATGGAAGGCAAGTGCATTGTTCCTAGAGGCACAGAACGTGGCAATAGCAACAAACTAGTTTTTCCACACCATATTAAAGAATGCTGTTTGCTTTTCTTAAAATGCACCAGAAGGTTGTGAGTTGGGCACTAAAATATTGGCTTGTAGGTACTAAAATATTACACACTGGTTGACAGAGTTTCAGCTCAAAGAGATTATATGCTTATGTGATCTCTTCTATTACAAAGACTAGGATGAAGAATTTCAGGCAGATGGTCCTGTGCTGAACACAATAGCTTGGTCTTGGCTATAGCATGTGTTATAGAAGAATGAGCGGGTTTGATTTGAAGGCAATGAGATAGAGAATCAGTCACTTTTCTTCATAGTATGTTTCAAAGGTTAATCACCAATTCATAGTTGAACACTCTGAAAAATGACTGCGAGTTGATTCATCTGTTTCAGTGTATACCAAATCATCACCTATTCCAAGGTTTAGATGACCTTGCAAAATATCTAAAACACAATCTTCATTTAATAATTGCATCAGCTTCACTTTTGCCATCTCCACAAACAGTGAGACAAAAAGAGGGAAAAAATATTAAATTACAACAGCATGTATTGTGGACGTGTAAGGAAGGGCTGAAATAAAAATCCTTATTTCAAGGTAGAGGTTTTTTTTTCTAGAGTGTATTCAGTCACTGACGTTCTGACGTACTAAGACTGAACTTTTAATCACTTTTTCTTCATATACACGTCCAGGAAAATGGAGGCAAAAGTGCCATTGTGATTCCTCAGCTTTCCAAGGAAAATATAATGGAAGGGAAGGAAAATCAAGATGCTGTATCACACTGAAATAAATACTCCTGTTTCCCTGGCAAAGAGAATTTCATCCAACGTGAGATGTTTTTACTTGGATGAGAATTCTTGCCACTTACTTGTATGGGGAACCCATACTTGGATATAGTAGAGATTTATAAGCTGAAGAATGCAAGTTCAGTTCACTTTCAAGGATGGCCTCTTTTAGTCTGTGTCTGCTCAGTGCTGAATGCAAAGGAACCCATCACAAATATCAAAATGAGAAAGAGAATATTTCTAGTACTTGAAGTATTCTGGTACTGAGGGCTAAATTAAAGGAATGGGTTGAGCCATTTTAGCATTCCTGCTGTTTAGAGTTGTTTGGATCTTGTAAAAGATGTCTTTTCTTTTGTCTTCTTGCTTTATATATCCTGGTTTTGAGAACCTTTGTGCATTTTAAGGTGCCTTTCTCCTGAAGCTGGTTAGAGGCCTGTGTGACTGAGTGATGCTTATACAATGAAGAAACGTAAATATGACCTCATTTAACTTCAGATTGGGACTTTAACTTCAGCATCTTTACTGACTGGTAATTATAATACCTGGAAGCCAATATGAAATGCGAGGTGGGGGTTTTAACTGTAGAGAAGTAAAAAGCCTCCCCCATTTACACGACCAGATGACAGCAGATTGAAATTCTGTTCATTAACAACTGCAGTACTTCTTAAAATGCTTAGTGTACACCTAATACCACACCACACACTCTGGGAAGGGGTGAGCTGCCAGATACTTGGATTGAGAGCAAGGTTATTGGAGAAGATAAGACTAATGAGCCAAGACCATTCTTCTCTTCTACTGAGAGAAGAACAACGATTAAATTCTCATCAAAGTAAACACGGAGGTAGCTAAGCTGTAATTCTACAATAGAGCTGTTCTTGGCTGGTCCTGTGTACGCACTCTTTTATAAAGTGTTCTAGATGACTTTTCACTAGCTGAAAATACAGCTTTTTGGAGGGATGGGGCGGGGATTGTCCTAATAGTAATGTTCAAGTAAGAAGCAAAGACTTTCAGGCATATCTTGGGGTTTGCTGTGTTTTTCAGTCTTCAAGTTTTGTCTAAGTTTTTCCTTCCTCCAGGCTGGGTGATTCCCCTTCTTTATTCCCCTTCTTTATTCTTAGGTTATATTTGAAGTATATGTAGCTTAAGAGGTAAGGGGAATTGGAGTGAAATGATATTTCTTGAGACCGTCTGACACAGAAAAAACTCCTGCAGTAGAGGCTGGTGTCGTCTACCAGTGAGAAGGGTGTTCTTTTACCTAAGGATTAGTCACTAATGTTATTGGCTGTTCAGTGTACACATTCAAAAGCAGTTCTACATGGGAAAGCATCCTGTTTTCTGTCCTTGTGCTGCTATATGTGAGGCAGAACTCTGTTTAGGGTCACTGTATTCTTCATGGTATAATGCTGTACTAAAGGGACAGTACAGCAGCCTGTCCTTCAAACCCCGGGTTAATTGAGGCTCCTGGAAATTGCACTGTCCAGAACAGTTTGTAGGTCACTTACATACTAAAATAGAAGATGCTTCTGTAAAACTCGAGGCAATCAAGTTAGGCATCTCACAGAGGAGGTTTTGCTCATAGGACCTTATTTGCTTCTGTGTGGGATAAGCAAGGTCTGATGCACAATATCACAGTGCACAATTTCACTTAAAGTGAGATACTATTGTATCTCAGTAAATCAGTAAATAACAGGATTCTTTGGGGTTTTCAAATATTCATTTAATCTCCTCTTGCCCATGAGCTCCTTGGGTATTACATCATCTGTTATTAGCCTTTCCCTGTCGTACTTGCTCAGTGCAACAGAAGTGCTCACACAGTGAGTGTACGTGGTACCTGGCCCCAGACTGTCCTCGAACCTTGAAATAGCAACAATGGAGTGGGTGAAAACCCTGTTCCCTGACATTGGGGAGAATCCGGCTCTTTCCCAGCACTTTTTCTGTTTTTGCGTTTTTAAAATTTTTTTTTCAGATTGTGTTAGGGGAGAAAAAAAGCCTGAGGAGAGTTTATGGATATTTGGAATGCAGTTGTTAATCAGATTACCTGACACTGTAATAAAAGCCAGGTGTCTGGGGTGTGGTTGCCCTCTGCCAGCAGGGACCTGATGTGGTCAGTGCTGTCACACCTCCCAGTTGACTGCTTGAAGGAGAAAAACCCAGTATATTTGGAGGTACAAGGAGATGTGGATTACAGGGTGGCACTAGTGTGCAGAATAGGCATCAAATTCAGCATTGAAATATTTTCTTTTCTGATCATTACTTCTCGCTTGCAAAGTGTTTCCATGACTAAGCCGGCAGGCAAGAGCTAGGTCATGTGTTGAAGCCAGTAGAGAGCTGTTTCTACAAGTCTTTTGAGCCATATGATGGTATTTCTTCTGACAAAGAAGTGCAAAAGACTTCCATAGTTTCAAAGAGAATGCATTTGGGGCCATCAATCTGAGACCCATAGAGCTGCATTGTACTGAATAAAATAATGTAAATACTCCTCGAGGCGTTATGCCAAGGAGCCTTATGAAAGAGTTGGGGCTTTTGCAGACACACTAGTAGGCTATTATGTAAATTACTACTTTGTTTGACAACTGGATGGTATTAAAACTGTCTGGAAGTTTATTGCTTGGACTAGACAGTTCCTAAGAGCTACACTTAACATCGTTTAAATTACAGTGAAGCTGTGTGGTATGTAAAATAACTGTCTTTGTTCAGAAAGGTGTGTGCTCCTCTGGTTGCCTCCTCTTTCCCTGCAATTACTTCAAAACCAGGAAAGATCTTTTCCCATAAAATTAAGTGTTGAGCAGACAGGGGAGTATTACAGAATTTTCAAAGGAACTGGGTAACAACAGGAACAGCCTCCGTGAAGTGCTATGCGGCAGCCAGCTTTAGCTGCCTCGAGAGGACTCTAAAAGCTGTTTCTCTGTGAGAGGTATCTATGAAAGAAGCATGTTAATGAAGACTGTTAACTGAACCTCAGCAGGAAGACTGCTCTGCCAAATCCAGGCAGTATCATACTGGGGTGCTGGCAGGCATTGGGTCTAGGACACTAGACTAAGACTCTTTGCCTGCCAGCACCCCAGTATGGTAGTCAGGGGTCCTAGTCAGGACCCCGTACTTGCTGGGAGAAGGTGAAGAGCTCCTGGGAATTTGGCACACTTGATTTTTCTTGCAGCAGGTCTCCATTGTATAACTCTGGAACAGCAAGTGGCGGATCAGATTGAGGTATCTCAGTTATCAGCTCCCTTCATGGGAGCCGAGACAACTTGTAGACAGTTCTGGTATTTTCCTATGCAGCATTGAAAACGAGGCACTTGATTGTGGAACAGTACAGCCTCCACAGGGGCAGCCTCATGCCAGCTCAGGAGGCTGCTTTGTTTTCCTAACTCATGTTAAGGACATTTGAATCAGTCATCAGTCACCTCCTCACCTGGACCTGAGAAATTCTGCAGTTCCTGAAGCCTCTAGAGAGCACCTCGCTCTGCATTTTCCTCAGAACATGTTAATCTTTCTCTTACACAAAACTGATGAGAAATCAGTGCAATTGTCAGGTCTATGACCCCAGGGACAGCATTCCAGGTTAGGTTGAATGGTGCATGCCATTTGGTGTCTGTATATGAAGAGAATAAGGCCCGTGGCTTTGCTTTTGTTTTTGTTTCCACTGTGCAAGCTCTGTCCCACTAAACGACCTCAGAGTTGGGCATTGGGACCTTGTGAGCAACTCTACTGAGGAAGATTTCAGTCTCTGTTGGCACAGGGTTTGTGCCAGGTGACAGTTTCCAAGCTTCACAGTGGGAGCATTATATTTTGTTTTCAGAACACCAGTGTTGGTAGGTTATACAGACTTAAGGTTACCTCTAGTTAGGGGAGTCTGACAGAGGCAAAGGTAGTGACAAATCAATGGCCTGGCAATGCTGCCCTTGATCATTCAATATGGAAATAAGAGCTCTGACCTTGAGTAGCAGAAGCGCGTTATCCCTGCACATACAGCATGGAAATGATGACAGAAGGTTTTAGAGGCAAGCTTGGGGTGCACACAAGAACTGCTGAAGGAAAACAGACATCAAATTATCAGAGTCATGACTCAGTGTGACTGTACTTAGTCTGTTGGTAAAATAGGTGCATATCAAAATCCTCAAAGGACACACAAATGCAGCAGTTTCCTGGTTCTCTTAGTGGCTGCCCAGACTCTGCCGTGCTCTGTGTGTCAGCAAACAGGAGGTTCAAGGCAGTCTTCTGTCAAAACTCAGAAGCAAAGAGTAAGATCCTCTCCTATTCCCATCGGTGTTTTTGCAGTTATCCTGTTGGGCCCTGGCTTGCTTTTTCTTCTCTCTCTACAAAAAGAGCAGCAAAGAAAGAATGTTTTGCATCTGCAAAGTCTGTGGAAGCCTCGAGTCTAGTGCTTGAATATGACTTGATGTGGGGAAGCTGGGTTTTCTCAGGAGTCCCATTTTCAAGTGCTCCTGTGGGAAGAGATGAGCTCAGGTTCTTGGTCGCTTCACACCAGAGGAGTTATGTGACTATCAGGTTCAAAAGGGGAAGCCTGGCAACCATTTTCTTGGAAATAGCTTTATTTAAACCTTGTATTTTTTGCAGAGTGCCCCAGAGGCATACAATTGTGTAACCAGGGACTGTAGGAAATAGGCAGTCTTTCCATTCTCATGCAGTTTTTCCTGCTTGCTTGGCATATGGAAGCCCGAGGCACACTTGCCAATAAAGAAATCCCCTGGAAGAAATCTTTTAACAAGGGCTGAAAACGTGATAAATGTTTTATAATCAAGGTCCCATAAGCAAAAGTGAGTGTGAAGGAGCTCTTATCCATCTGAGTAGGAACTGGCTGGAAGTTTTAATAGTCAATTGGCACTGGATTTCTCTGGATTTTGATGTGAACAGAGTTTTTCTAGCAGGCTCGTTTTCACAGGCATTCATCTCTGCTGCAGCAGTTTCTGCTATAATTTATACAGATGCATAGGCAGTCCTATCCCCAGTACTTCTGATGTTAAAGTCTTCTTCTTGTTGTTGTATTCCAAATCAAAGGTTCTATTTCTGCAAAGTATAGGTAATTCATGCTATTTCATTTAGCTGCTTGCTGATGCTAAGGAGTCTCATCTAATTAAAAAGCTGTTATCAAAAGTCTCTTCACCCCACAGACAGCAGATAAAGTTGGTTTACCAGCTTCATTTCTAAACTGAGGGCTAATGAATATAATTTTACTGATGAGGGATTCCTGTATGATTCCTCATGTGAACTGCACGTATAATCTAATGGAGGACTAGTTGAGCTTGCTGTGACAGTCAAGTCATTTTTCATGCTAGGGCAAGCCAGTATCTTTTAAATCAAATTGTTACTCTCTATTAATTACTGCAGTGTATTTATCTGAAACATAATAACTGGAGTGACAGTGCTTATTAAGAGCTAGGCACTTTGTAAGTATGGTGGAAAGATCATAAATGAGACTTGTGAAGAGCGCTAATGAGAGACAGGGGGATATTCATTTACGTGCAGCAAGGACTTTTGGTGTCCAGATACCTGGCTGCTGATACTAACATCTGGCAGCAGCTGCAGCACCTCCCATAGCATCTGTGGAGGCCTCATGCTGGTGATAAATCAAGGAGGCTACCAGAGCCCAGACTTAAAATTTGCCTTCTCAGCCAAAGATGCTCAGGGCAGTCGGAAGACATTTTCTGACTTACAGAAAAGGAAACAATCTCAGCAGACACGCAGCAGCTGGTGAGGGTTGTATGTACCAGTACGTGTGTGTGTGGAATTGTGCTTGTTTGGAAGTGGGATGCGGGGGGAATGTGTTGCCTACAGAGATGCAGTAGATTTATTGCTTTGACCTTAGGAGAATGATCAAGCTGCTTTTATGTAACAATAACTAGATGAAAACTTGGCTTGATGTATAACATGAACAGAAATTGGAGACTATTTTTCACCAGAAGAAACTTTAGGCTGGTACTTGGAAGAGCAAAACTTCCCGCCGGGCCTCCTGCCTTCACTGTGCTTCTAGAAAAGGCTTCCTTTTTGGAAAAAGTGTTGGTTTGGAGTGTGAAAATCTCCAATCTTGCAGTGCATCATAGCTTTCCTGGTGCTTCATTATTGAAACAAAAGATCCACCTTAATCTAATCATCTAACCCACCTCCTTTCCTTTCTAATCAGAAAATCAGCATGTTCACAAGATCTTAATCTGCTTCTTATTTACTTTCCGTGGCTTATTTACATTCCCTTTACTTATTTACTTTTCCACAGAAATTGTTACTGCTGTGAAAAAGTCAGCAGACTTATCTGAACCAGGGTTTGCTCCCTTACTACAGCTGTTAAATATGTTGAACGAAGGGAGAAAAAAATTATCTCTCTCGGCAGTTAAATGCTGCACTGCATGGCTTTCAGTCAGGTCACAGAGACCAGAAGCAGTTTTTAAAAACCAGATGGTTACAAACCTCTGTAAAATCTGCATGTGTTCAAATGTCAAAAGCAGCACCTTTTTGAAGAGCCAAGTTAATTAATACCAGTGATTTTGTAGGAAATTAAATGCAGGAAGCATTCCCTTATACCTTGCTCCTGACTGGATGGCTGGAACTACAGTAATTGCCTTGTACCAGGAATGTCATTTTTCATTTCTAGGAGGTCTTGTTTAAGCAGACAGGTTCTTAAATTACTGTTCATTGTCTGCTGTGTGGTGAAGCAAACCTTTTTTGTACGTGGAAGCACGAATTCAGATGGTGGCTAACACATACTTTGCAAAGTCACGTGCTGTGCAAAGCTCTGGCAGACTGTTAGCTCCATCAAAGGGTTGTTGTCTGGTACCATTGGGCTGCTGTTTGTCTTTTTGACTGATCTCAGTTAAAAGGAGAACATGAAAACCATCCCACTGTTCAACAGATTTCAGAGATGTTTGAGGTTCTGATGAGACCCATTTCTTGGGTCCATCGATAATTTTGTGATTGGATAAAGAGGGGAGAAGTCTTATGTTCACCTTATGCTCTTGATTAAATCTCTAGGGGGTCTGATTTCATTTGTTTTTGCCCAGAACCTGGATTATTCAGCTGTATAGGCTGATAGATATTTTTCAGGGACCCACAATTGTCAGGAAACAAATCCGGAGAGCGTGGGGAAAGAATACAGGCCCAATTCTAAAGCCAGGATAATGCCTTGGCCAATGGATGGGTTTTAACTTAAAACCCAATGGAAATAAGTTTTAACTTAAATCTTAAATTTCTATTTCAGCTGAACCCAGCACTAACCAAATGTCCTAGTATACCCAGGCACACAGGATTTTCATGGGACTTTAAATGAGGTATGGGCAGGTCTCCCTGAAGAAAAATTATATTTTTTTTCCCTCTTTAAAATCTGAATAAATCCAGTGTGTATTTCCCAGAACACTTTTTTGATTAATTCTCCTTGATCCTTATGTTCTTCATATCCTCTGAATAGTTTGTAGAATACATATGTTTTTCTTCACCATCATTGATATAAGCTCTGATGTACAGTTCATACATTTAAAACTCCTTAACTGCATGAAAAAAATGTCCCCTTGCTCCCTGCATATGTTCTATGCAGGCAAGGTTGGGGTTTTTATTATAATTGAAGTCTAATATAATTCTCTTGAAAATTTGAAAATACGCAGATGATTAGCGCATAACAGATTTTCATCAAATACACTTTATTCATTTACAGATGTTTAAAGGAATGCTGTGCTAAGAGCACTGAACTGATTCAATCCAGTCCTAAGCCCTCTGACAACAGCATGAACTTATAATTCTTGTGGTGAGAGCTCAGCAGAAAAGTGTTCCCATTAATGTCAGGTCCCTAGCATCAGCAGGGTTTAAGAAATAGGAAACTGGCACATTTATTCACCACCTAAATTCTATAAACAGCAAACATTTCTAAAGCACTTGCTAAAATATTTAAGCTGGGCAAATAACAAGTAGATGATGGATGACAGGGAGAATAAATGCCTTGATTTATTACTGAAAAGGGAATTTAAGAACTTGGTGTGAAGAAATTTCTAGTTAAACTGACTGGTGATAATTCTCTAATTGAGTTGTTCATACTAGGTTATTGAATTTGAGAATCTTTAAAGGAGTTCCAGCCCAAGGTTGTAATCTGAGCCTTGTAGCCCTTGCAAATCTTCACTAGCTGAGATTAATCTAGAAAGGTTTACAGAGCTGTCAGCACATTCACCAAAAATCAGTTTCTTGGCAGGAATGGATTAAGAAGAGACTTTAAAGTGCTGATATTGCAACCTACTGTCTCCTTCATTTTCTGCTGGGAGTGGGAGAGAAGAGAGATTTCAAGCTGGTGAACTGTCACACTCCAAGTTCTCCATTAAAAAGGAGTTCAGAACCTGTATTTTTGACTTAAAACTCTTCATTTGCATCTGTTTCCCTCTCCCTTTATGTGTTTTTACAAGAAGGAACCATCAGAAGGCCATCCTCACCCAGAAAGGATAGGAATGAAAGAGACAAATAGCAGGTGTACAGCTCTTATAAACAGTCAGTTTCTTGGCATTTATGGGCTGCTTCTTTTTAACAGCTGGATATGTGTTCCTTTATTTGCAGTTGATCTCTTAAAGTGGCACTTCTGCAGTGACTTTTATGATCCTAAGACTTTAGAGGTCTATGCATACTTTGAACAAAATGTGGAAATTAATGAGCTACGTCAGTGCTTCTCAGAAGTTTCTGAGCTTCCTAACTCTAGGTTTGTTAGCATTTCTGAGCAATAGCTCTAAGGTTTTGTTGGTGGAGGATGCTGTGGCTCTTCTGAAGGCAGTGTGAAAGGAGTGAGTTCCAGTCTGGTTTCTTATCCTATGCGAGCTAAACTGGGAGATACACTGTGCTTTTCCAACCAGCAGTAGAGCTTCTTACTAATGAGGTTTGTCCTTGTATCACCTTGCAACCCTAGTGTTCACTGTGAGCACAGAGTGTAGTAATTAATCTGTTTCAGGACTAGAAACCAGAGCGAGACACAAATCTGAAACGCTTTGCCCGCTTAACTTTCTTTTTATATTTCTCATTGTAGTTGGGACAAGCTAGCAGATGCTAACTTAAGCAAGTGCATTGAATTCTCCTAGGAGGGAAGGGTGAATCGATGTGTTAGGAATCCTGAGGTGCAGTTGGCTGGCTGACTCTAGGCAATGCTGAAACAGGCGAGTTTACTGGTTAGCGTCATATTGCAGCTGATGAGGAAGAGGTTTTAGTGAATTTGGGAATAATTCCGCAAAATTCATGTTTGTTCTTTATGCTGCAAAGTCAGGCTGTGCTTGGAGTAGGTCATAAGGCTGGTGGCAAGTTCATGATACTCCTGGATGTAATCACTGAGCTATCTCAGATGAACTGTGGAGGAACTGGAAGATGATGGAAATTTTACTTCAATGATTTGGAAGTAAGTAGGTAGATGACTCAGTATAATTGCGACAGAAACTCTAACATCATACACTTAACATAACATTCACATAAAGGTGAGGGGGCTTTTTGCTTCATGACCTTCATTAGTTGGTCATGTATATTTGGGAGGAGAGGATAAATCACATATAACAAGGTATTCCTTAGATTGTATGTCCACAGTTTTGTTCCTAATTTTCAAATTATATTACTAAGTGTTCACTTTGGGTATTTAGAAGAATCTCACTATCAGTGTTATAAACAGTCCTCTTTTGCAATGAGACTCAGAAGTTGCCGTGTTCATTGCCGCTTTCCCCATGAGATATGTCTCCAGTAAACAAGCAAATGGAGGAGCTCACAATGCAAGAGCTTTAAGAGGTTTAATACTTACTGGTTGTCAACCCTGTATATCACTGGGTTGTCTTTCCAAGTGCATGGTTGCACTAACCTTGCTGTGTCAGTAAGCTTTGTGTCCAATTCTGTAATGCATAAAGATGTCCTGGCAGGAGAAAGGCAATAGAGTTTCTTCACTGAACTCCAAATGCAGCCTGTCATTAATTATTAGAGAGCAAGTAGCTGAAAAATCAACCGTTGTTGACACTTCAGCCTCTCCCGGCCTTATTTGTGTCTGTGGCAAACAGTCATTTGCAGAGAAAAGGCATTGCTAGTCACTTCTAAGGGAGCTGAAATAAGACCATTTTTCCTGTTCAGGACAGGCATATCTTTTTATTCATGTTTAAAAAGTGGGACAATGTGGTCAATTCCCCTAATGCTTGCAGGTCTCATTTCAGCATGCCTGAAAAGGGAGAGTCCCAGCAGAAATCTCGGGAGTGAGCAGTAATTAATTGAAGCAAGCAGATGGCTCCAACTTCTTGTGCCTTAGCAATGTGACAGCATCTTGGGGAGGAGCTGTGACAGCATAGGACGCTTGGAGGAGAGGGGGTGGGATGAAGGGTCTCGGTGTGCATCTGCAGCAGGCTCAGCAGTGTCTTTATTCAGCCAAATGTTACCTCCCAACTCATTGAATTATCTGTCTCAGATGGCCTTGGATAAGGGAGAGCAGTAAGGGAAGGAGAAAGAGGTGAACCAACATTTATACTCAATCAAACGTAGGGTAAGATGAAAAGTTTGAATGTCAAGCCATTTAGCTGGTCCTAATTGGCTCTGTGAGTGGTTGCTCTCATTTTGGAAAAGGAATGCCTTTTTATGAATAAATCACCATTCTAAATGGATTAGGCAAATCAGATTAAAAAACTGAAAATATTGTTAAAGGATAAGTGAAATCACATATGGAATCGGTGTCCAAAGTAACTTCTGGCATTAATATGATCTTGCAAGAGGAAACGGGCAGTTTTGTTTCTCTTGTGTTTCACACAGTCCAAATCCTTGTTTTGATTTTGTTTACTCAAAAATGAATTCATGTAGGAAGTATTTCGGTTCTTAAAATTGTCATGAAAAAAAAAAATCAAGCAAAATGAAAAGGCTAAGTGGAAGTCTGGGTAAATTAAAGTCTTTCAAATTCTTGTTAAAGAATTAATTTTAAGTCAGGGCTAGCACTGTGGGTTTGAGCATAGAAATTCAAGAATGTCTTTTCTTTAAGCGACTCCTTAAGGATATATAAAGTATGGCAGATGGAGAAACCTGCTGAATCTCGGATGAGTTACTGAGACATTGCATAATTGCTGTAAATATTGTAGGACCTCATGACAGCCAAAGGAAATGAAAAAAAAAAAACCCAAACATCTACACAAGAGGGATGCAAAGTGTTTGTAAACACAGCTTTTAAGAAGGAATGAATATCAGTTTGGGGTCCTTAAACCACAGTCCTCTAAGGAGAGTCAAGGTAAAATAGATCTACCCGCACACATCAGTGTCAAGGGACGGACCCTACAGTGTTTTGTTCCGTACAACACGATGTGTTGTGATGGTTCAGACCCCTACAAGCTGTTTCCCAGGTACCAGGTTTCATAGGTACCATGCTGTATTCGCTCCTGAGGGAGAATCAGGCTGTTTCTTTGTTCCATGGTTTCTCCATTTAAATTGCCTCACAGCAGTTCCTTTACATTCATGGGTGTTTATCAGTCTTTAACAATTTCCAATCACCATATTCATTTCTAAAATGTGCAGAAATAACGTTGTTGATAGAAGCAGCATATTTACTGTGTCAGTTCTTGCTTACCTGAAAAAATAGTGAAAACAAGTGTTCTCTTTAGGAAGATGCATCACTTTGCATCAGCAATGATCCAAACAAAATTGTTACACACTGACATCCTCATGATTTGCAGGAATCTAAGTGAGTTCTCACTTGGTAGCCTGCAGCCTAAAGGTCTTTTCTGGGAAGGGTTATTATCAAATACCTGAAGGGTCATATTCTTGACTTACAGTATGTTCTTAGCATTTCATCCATGATCTGTGCTCACAGTTATAAAACACAGTATCACAAGTTATAAGAGAATACCTGAACTCATGGAAAACTTGACCTGCATATACTTTTCCTTGCAAACTCTAATTTTATAAAAGGTCAAACCAGTTGCAACAATAATTAGCAGAGCAAACGCTGCTGTCCTCAGAGGAGACCTTGGCTGCCAGACTACTGACTGAAGAGAATGGTCACAGCTGAGTTACAGCCCAGACCACCTTCCTGCTCAGGAAAACAGACCTGACTTAGGCTGGAAAATGCTGACAGATCCTGACCTTTATGTGTGCTGGTGGGTGTCATGCCATAATAAAGCACACCTTAGTCAAGCTCATAAAACCAGGATTTAATTCAGAATCATTCTTAACTCTGCATCACTGATCTTCCTTCTCTATATTAATCGCTCAAATACAGACTGTTCACATCTGTTAATACTCAAGAGCCTGTTTGACAACTGAATGCAGCTGAAAGCTCTTAATTCTTGATTTGTATTTTGGTTTTTCGGGGGGTTGGGCTTTTGTCTTTTTTTTAACACACAGCAGTTAGCACAGCAAAGCTGGATGCTAAGAGCCAGCCTGTCTTCCAATGAAGTTTTCTCAAAACAGAAAACCAATTTGGAAGGGCAGGCTCTACTCAAAAGCTTGTTAAATAGAATTTGAGTGGATTTGACAATTATTTAAGGCTGATGTCTATTAAAAAAAAAGGGCCCTCAGTGAGTATTTAGGGAACACCAGTTTTCAATAAAAAAGGAAATTGAAATTATTATACAGATGCTTATGAATGAGACTTCAGCTGTGTCAGAATTAGTGAAATTCATCCCTGCTGTGTGATGCCTAATATTTTACAAAATAGTAAGATCTCTGGACCCTTCTGTATTAGAGATCTGTTGGCCCTCCTAATTTTACCAGAGGTAAAAATCAGCTGTGAATCTAGTCCTTTTGCAATCAAAGGGCTGGTAGGTGGGAAAATAGGGCCGGAGGTTCAGATGACAAAGCCAGGCAGCAAATGCACATGTTGGCCCAAAGCCAACTTTCATGTGGGCCTCAGATACCTTCATCCTGACCGTTCTGTGCAAGGTCACACAGAAATTGTAAAGCTATTGGCGCTGTGGATGCTGACCATGCAGTTCTGCTCTCTCTTCTTGTACCTTCTGCTGTCTTTTAGGTGATGCTTGTTTTGCTGGTTTTGCTAAGATTGCAGGGCTAGAGGTCTCAGCCTTCCGCACTTCTCTGTTAGCTGGCTCAGTGTTGGTACAGCTGTGCTGGAGACAGGACTGTGTCCTCAGATTTGGAATGGGAACTGTCCTGTAGGTCACCCCGGTGTTGAGCAGGGAGTTGAGGAACTGTCAACTGGGGAAGGGGAGAAATAAGCTGAAGACACAGCTGGAGAGAGGATTTACCTGGCACAGCCACTCTTCTGTAGTTCCTCTGGCATATGCAGAAATCCTTTAGACAATTCGAAAACACAGGGAGGCCCTGTCACAGCATTTCCATTAAAAAAGGGTTTCCATTTAAAGAGGTCTGGAAGTTCTGCACATCAGGGAAAGTTTTCTCAGCTGTAAAATTCCTTAGTTTCCCTTACAGTTAGTTCTTTACAGCTGAATTCAATGGGCAAACCAGCGGTTCTCCCTGTCTTTGGGGGTTCTTGTGCTTCACCAGATGTTAAATCATAACACCCATTTTTAGACTGAAACTCTGCAGCCTTCAGAAGAGAAGTGGTCTCTCTGTGGTGGCTCCTGATGGAGACAGGACACCCGGTTGGATGGACCCATGGTGCAGCACAGGTCAGCTCTCTGGCAATGCCTCTCCTGCTAAGTGTGGCTATAGTGGTCCCATTTGAGAATACGACCAGAGCAGGAATCCCATCTACACACTTATGGAATCATGCAATGGATGAGAAAATCTAGTTTTGCTAAAATTTCTGTTGCTACCTGTCTTTTAACCTTTTGTGGTGTCTGCTTGCTCATTTGTCTTGCAGCCCCAACATAAATACAAGTAAGGAAGCAAAAGAAGGTCTGAGCACTTATAAAACTGAACACTGATTCAGATGAGACTAGCAAACCCAATTTTTCTTGCAGAGATATCCCCAATCATTCTTTTACTCACTGAGGTAGGTCAAAACTTTTTAAACCAGCACAATATATATTTTTTTTATTGTCTGCTGAACCCAATTCAATTAACTAGATTGAGAAAGAGAAGTTACTGAATTATTTGTGCACCTGACAGTGTGTGCAGAATACTAATAGTTTGGGTAATGCTCTCCAAATCCTTCAGCAGCAGCAGCTGGAGCAAATTTTTTACTTTGATGAGCAGGGAAAAAGAAGAAATCTATTTTGGTAGAGCAACAGTAGTATATTTACATTACAAACACAGCAATTGTTAACCATTACTGGAATTCAGCTGCCAGAATAAAGGCAGTGGCATTCATTTAGTTTTATTTCCAATTATAAGAGGTTGGGGTTTGTTTGTTGTGCGTTTTTTGTTGTTGTTGGTTTTTTTGGTCTTGTTTTTTGGTTTTTTTTTTTTCTCCAAAATAAAACCCTTGCAAACCTAGCTTAATTACAAAACATCACAGGCCACTACCCATCATGTCTGACTGTGGGTGTCATCATCTGTCAACCCAAGCATTTTGAATTCAATCAGCTTTGGGGAGAGGTAAGGCAGTCTTTGGTCCTGTGATTATAATAAAACTTCTTTTATTTCATAGCTGAGCATGGAAAGAGGCAGCCTGATGCCATGAGGGATAGCTATCCATGCTAAATCAAGAGCGTCCCTCACCCTTTTGTTCACAGTGGGAGATGAATCTTTGGCAAGCAGCTCCTTTTACTAGAGTAAACGGTGACATTTGTTAAGTGCTTCCAAACTGGTGCTTTGTGAATTTTCCATACACCTGCCCAGCATCTGATTTGGTTGTCACTGAAACAAAGTCTGTGGGAGCCTTTCTACTAACTTAAGCGCAACAGAGAAAAGCTCCTGCTGGGTTGTACAAGCAGGAAGCAGAGGAGGCGGTATAATTTACTGGTGGTCGGGTAATATCTTACTGCAACAGCATTGCAGAGGAGGCTTGTGAGGACACAGGTTGCAGGTCATTAGAGACCCAGGACAGGAGTTCAGTCGGTTCAGTACATTGCCTGCAGCTCCCATTTCAAGGTAGGTGACCCAGTAGTAAACATTATTCCAGGAAATTTGATGGGAACAGATATTTTTAAAAATGAAGTGTGTTGGAACGAATCCTGCTGTCAGCACAGAAGTGACTTTATCAAAAGAACAGGGCAGAGCGAGTCTTTCTTTTAAAGTTCTGTTCCAACAGGGTTTCTGAGGTGCTCTCTTTCCTTCCAGCATGAGGAGTAATACCCTCAAACCCTGCCTGAGACCCCAGCCCCTTGACCTACCTGCAGAGGTTTGGGGAAGCAAAAGAAAGTTGCAGTCTGTACAATGTCTAAAATCTCTCAAACAGGGCCCAAATATCGTCTCTTCACTTTACAGCAGGAATGAAATATTTCAGCTGTGACAGAAGGCTTCTCATGTTTGTTGGCAGAGCAAGGCATGGATTGGATTTGACTCATTAATAAACTTGCAACTCTGTTATTTCTTCAGGCTCTAGCTACTATACAATGAGGTACATGATTAAAATCAGCAAATGTCAGCTCAGAATCAATCTAGTTTGTGTAGGTCCTTTTAAATACAAGTTACTGTAGTGCCATTTTCAGTTGGAGTTGCCACTTGCTGAACATTTGGTGGGTATTGGTTATGTTACAATTCTCAAGAAAAATTAATTCTATTCAGACCTAGTGCAAGCAAATTTTATTGTGCATGCAGCTGTTCAAGATTAAGTAATTATTTGATGAACCTTTGGAGGCAAGGAATTTTAGATGAAGCATGTACACATTTTTATTATGCATACATTTTTCTTGATCACTTTTCCCTTCATTTGGTCACTCATTTATGTGGAAGCAATGAGCAAAATCTGCATATTTCACTCTTTAGAAAGAAAATTCCCATTTACATAGCCATAGTGCTTTCAGCCCACATATCCGTCAGTGCCTTTTCAAAACCCACTGATCTATTACACCCCACATAGCAACTTCAATAAGCAGATCATCTCAAAAAGACTGAGGTTAGACACTCAGCTGGACACAACAGTCTTTTCTCTTTCGGGCTCTTTTTGAGCTCACCTAGAAACATTCCACCTTCAGTTGAGCCAGGGTGGCTTGTAGGGGATCATGACCCCAGGCCTCATCAAGGGATGTTCTACATGCTTTTTTCTTGTTTACCAAAGGTTACAAATCAAAAGTTTGCTCTCTTTATTTTGTTCTTTGTAGGCAGCCAAAAGTTAAAACTGATTTCTGAAAAACACCAAAAAAAAAGCCAGAAAAAAAATGGGAGAAGCAATTCTGAAACAATGAACAAAAAGGTATGTTTTTGAAAAGAGCAAGATGATTGTTTTTAAGTCTTTTAAATACTTTGCAGTCCCTATTCACTACAGTGTATGTACGGTGTATGGCCCAATCCTAGCAAAGCCAGCAGCAAAGAGTGGTCAGACACTGGAATGGGCTGCCCAGGGAGTTGGTGGAGTCACCATCTCTGACTGTGTTTAAGAGTCAATTAGATGTGGTGTTGAGGGATCTGGTGTAGGGGAGAACTTTGTAGAATAGGGCTGATGGTTGGACTCAATGATCCCAAGAGTCTTTTCCAACCTAAATGATTCTATGATTTTGGGAATTCAGGCCAAATCTATTCTTAATGGGGAGCACCATGATTCTGGTTCTGGATCACAAGGAGTGACTTTTCATGCCACATTGAGCACTCACCTGTCCCCCTGCTTGTCCTGGAGTTTTTGTCCTGGAGCAATACGTTCTGGATTCCAGCAAAGGCTGAAGACATTTTTCTCTGGTTTTCATAAGAGACCCATGCACTTAGAGGACCATCCAGCAATGAAGATTTGGACTAAATCAGGCATGGGCACACAATTGCATCTTTAGTGAATTAGCCCAAATATAAGATAAGGAGCGTATGTTTATTGCCTGGTAACTGAAGATGATATGGAATCTCAGAAAATGTTAAAGTGCTGCAGATAGATGGTGTGTTATCTAGTATAAAGTCTGCCAGTGAAAAGTTAACCTGTCAAACATTTCCTTTTTTTTTTTTTTTAACAAATCTGAATCAGCAGAGCAAATTTATAGTGGATCAGTGCTTTGTGTCTCACAGCTGCAGTAGTGTTGAGCTAAGTTGGATTTATTATATCATTGAACCATGATGCAAGTGTGTAGAAGATGTAAATACAGCTCAGGATGCTGTATTTCTGTCAGGGAAACACACCTATTAAGATACCTCACCCTGAAGCTGTTTGTCTCTGAATACAATTGTTATTGTCCTATGTCTGAGATGCTTTTTCCATGATTGCCTTTGTTCAAGCCCAACTTCCACAGCCGAGCACCATGCTGTGGTACACAGAAACATTAGTGTTCTCTCTTAAACAGGGTTATATAGCAAGAAAGAACGGTATATCTGTATAGATGTGGGTATTTACAGATAAATAAATACAGATGCAAAGCTGTATTTGCTCTGCTGGATTCTTTCATGATAGCCCATGTGATGCTAGCAACATCCAGCTGTTGTGTTATCCTGGCTGCCCTTCCAAGGGGATATTCTCTTTCCTGCTGTCCCTCACAGGTACAAGAATGGACTTGAGGTATCCAGCTGTGCTCAAAAAAAACCCGTTTTCATCCTTTCAGTGCCTTGTCTGATCCTCCACACACTGTGACACCCCGGAGGTGTCCAAAACTTAGCTTGGTCTTATTTTTTTCTTGGTCCATTACAGCTGTAAATAACAACTATTTCATGGCTTGTCGCTCATATGCAGGGAAAAGCATAGGATTTTTTATTTTATTTTATTTTATTTTTTTATTTGCAGCCATTGCAAATTGAGGGGTGTTGAGGTATTCAAAAGACGTGTAGATGTGGTGCTGAGGGACACAGCTTAGTGGTGGAGTTGGCAGTGCCAGGTTGATGGCTTGATAATCTTAATGGTCTTTTCCAACCCATGCTCTGAGCTTATGTTTCTCTCAGTTTCCGAGACTGGGACGAGCTGCTGCTATGTGGTCCTGAATTTGACGTCCCTATCACAGCCCTGGGCTTGAGGCACCAGTGACTGGCTCTGTGCGTGGTATTTACAGAAATGCTGGTTTTCAGGGCCAATGTGCTCCCGTGTGCTCATCAACTATGTGTGCAGCTGTATGAGGGTAAGGCCATGTTTGCAGAGACTTCTGCACTAGGAGTTTCAAGAAAGATGCTTAAAGGTTTTGCTGTATAAGATTCAAAACTTCTAATTTCTTGGTTACAAAGCTCTGCTTTTATCTATGATGTGTGCATGAAAGAAAACTGTAGAACAATGACTTTTATGGCATCTGCCAATATTTTCATTTTAGCTTAATGGGGCTTTTAAATTATTATTGAGTCCTATTTTCTGAAGAGAGCAAATGCACAGAAATTTGATTATATTGAGCCTATAACCTCATAAACACAATACTAGCCCCAGTGGACTAATTCCATTAAGACTTGAGCTATCCATCTTGAAGTTGCTCATGAATACAAACTGCCAGAGCTTCTGGCATTGTGCAGAACAATCTTTACATTTTTGTGTCAGAAAATAAAAACCAGCTTTATTTAGAGAGATATTAAAATAAACAGGTTTAATATATTTTAAAACTTCATTGTCACTCATATGTTGTTTCTCTCCGCTTGAATGGTATTCTTTATTACAGCTGTATATTACCTTCAAAACGCCTCTTGCTCTGAACCTGGCAAGGTGCTGAATCTATAAATATATTATCTGTAGCACCATCAGGTGAGAATTTTAATTCTCAGGGCAGACAGCTCCATTTCATTATTTTGCCTATCCAAACTGTACTCTGGTTTGCCAGTTTTTTAATTCTACCTATCTTTTAGATAACTCTTTTCTATCTAAATAACATATTACTGCTGAGGTTTGGGAGTCATTAGGGAAGATCTGCCCAATTAGCATGTTAATTAGGACCTACCCAATTCAGGGATAGGGAGGTGATTGTTTTATTAGCATTCTGTGAAATGAAAGAAAGATTAATGACTGTGCATGCACCCCTTGAGGGGTAACACTTCTTTTTTTGAGGTATCTGCATATGAGAGGTGGTAGTTGAAATGGCTGGGCTTACTGGGGGAGTTGCCTGCTGATTAGTTATGCCTGGAGCAGGAAAAAGTAGAATTGACTTTGTTTCTTGATGTGAAGGAAATGATAGTACAAAGCAAGCATAACAGAGTAAAAATGTCTTCTGTTACAGATGAGTCCCACTGATAGATGGATATCAGCTAAAGCTTTGGTCCCCAGAATTGGGCAAGGTCATCAGCGATCTGGCAGGACAAGATTCGTGGCTGTTATATGCAGTATAGGCATTGGACGTGCTTGGATGCCTTGCTGCTATGAATGGAAGGTTGGTTTATGACCAGCATGATAATTCCTCTCTCCCAGATGCTGTGCTCTCTCATGGCCACATGCTCCCATACAGCCATGGGGACTGACCCATGGATCTGTTGAACAGGTTATGCTCAGGGCATTAAAATTCAAACGGCCTAAAATATAGTCATCTGGGGGAAAAAGACTGAACTGTAGGCAGGAATTGTATTGAAATGGAGAAATAAATAAATATAATAATAAGCCAAAAAAAGCTCTGGGCGACATCATCTGAGACAAACATGTAATCTTTCTTAGAACTGTCTGATCACTGCCCCTTCCCACAGCATTTCATATTAAACTAATGAATTCTGCTGCAAGAGAAAACACTATGTGTTAATAATATGCTGAAGAAAAAAGCAAAGTGGTGTCATTATTGATCTTTCCATCAAACTGTTTAATCATGTCTGTCGTGTGCTTGATTTAAGACTTGTCCTCTCCTGCTTTGGTCAATGCCCTGGGTTCTGGAAGCTGTCAATAGCAGTAGACGCTCCAGCTGCATTTTGCCAAGTCTTCTACTGCTCTTCTTGCAACAGAACCTGTAAAGAACATTTGGTGCTCCATGCAGAGGTAAGTGGGTTTAAAGCACAGAAGAAAACGGTGATATCATGTAAATAGATGGGTCTTTTTTCAATTCTGAAGAACTCTTTGCTGCTCTTCCAACCTCACCATGGAATTTCCTAGTATTAGGATCCAGCTCATCAGTAAGGACTGTGAAAGACTGAAAGCTGCAATGCTTATGAAGTATTCAAAGGCCTAATGGATGCCATCTTGTCCATGAATGCAGAGGAAATTGTGTTCCTGTCTTTGGGATTTGAGCAAATATTCCTTGTAAAGGAGAGGGCACCTTCTTCCCAAGGATATCCTCAACAGTGTGGAGGACACCAAAAAAATGCCCTGTGGACATTATTAGTTTATCATAGCTCAGTCTTGTTACAAATACAGGCCATTCTTTAAACCTTTATTGTACTCTTTTGTCCATACACGTCTCCATTCACACATTACTCACACCCATCTTAAAATTCCTGCTATAAATTGATGCAGCTCTAGCTCAGGCTAGAAATAATTCTATTTTTCTGTGTTTCTCTTGGCCCTGCATGTCTCCACCATAAGACAACCATAAAGTACCATTTGATTTGGTAAATTCGTAATACTAGTTCCCATTGCAAGCAGAGACCTCATGCTTTCAGCAGTTTACTTTGGTTTAATCATAGGATTTTTTTAATCAAGTAAAACTGAGGTGAATTGCTTTATTCATCGATTATGTTTTTCTTTTCTGATGCTATGTCCTTATCCATGTGAATGTCTGTAGGTCTAGATTGTAAATTAATCTCTTGCTGAGTTTTAAATTGGGATATGAGCAGTTTTCTCATCTCACTGAGGATGCAGAAAACTATGAGTGTCTCTGTGCTCATGTGAGTTGCAGCCAGACTGTTCAATAAAAAGCTACGTAACAGCAATAATATGCAAAAGCGATGTGTTTCTTAAAGTCACCCTGAGATGGAGTTTGCTATTTGTCAAACAATAGCTGTTTGATACCGGTAAAATCTGCATACATCATATTTGAATACAACCGACAATACCTGTGGGAGACCACTGTTCTGGATAAAACAATTGATTCTACTGATAAAAGAAAATTAGGTTTTTTGTGACACAGGGATGACTTTTCCTTTTAGTCTAAAATGTTCCCCATTGAGAACTCCCACCAGGTGTACTATGCTTTCTCAAGTCATTAATGTAGATCAAAGAATAATTAGGCTTTGGCAAGCATAAGGGGGGTTGATTAATCAGACTGAACAGCATCCTTCTATCTCATAATACCAACGGACTGTTGATTTGATGTGGTGTGGCCAGGTTCTCTCCTCTTGCACAAAAGCATGGCATGAAGACCCATCAGAATCCACCCTTTTGTTCCTTACCTTTCCCAAAATTGAGGACTTGGGAACAAGTGTTTCTAGCAAATAGCAGATCTTGTGTGGAAATAACAAAAAGCTGCCATGAATTTGAAGTTGGTTTTTACTGGTGATTGACACATTACTCTTCTCCTGGAGATAGCAGGGATTTTTCTAAATTTTTCTAAGACTGGCAGCTGCAGTGGCAAATGCTGAACGGTAGTGGAGTCAAGTGTATGAATCTAGCAGGTGCCAAATCTTTGCACATATGGGAAGAAATTGCTGAGACTTTCACAATCCTTATGTTCCTATTCCGCACTGGGTTTCAGGTAACCAGGAAACTGAACTTTCTTTTCATATGAACCAGTACTTTGTGAGAGGGAAATCCAGTAAATCTTCTGAATTGGTCACTCTGCCAGTCTGGTATGTCTTGGAATCTGCAGTTAGAGATCAGCTCTGTGACCTACAATAAAACAATAGAGTAAGCTGAATTACTCGTCCATCAGATGGGCAGTATCAAACCTAAAAGTACCTGGACACAAGGGATTTTTGTTGTTGTTGTTGATTTTCTATAGTGAGATGTTACCAAGTCTTGTGAAGCCCAAATTTAACAATGATTCACACACAGCACTGAACCTGAACCCCTAATTCATTGTAAATGATAGAGATCCCCTCCACAGAGATATGGAAAATCCGTGTAGTAGATTGAGGACAGTCCTCTGTGGCGAGAGAGCGATCCTTACCCTGAATGTGTCAGAGAACAGACTGGTACTTTCTTGCTGATTTACACAGGTTTGATTTATTACTCGAAAGCTCTGTTTGCTATTCATAGTCCATTTTTCCAAAGATTCCTCTACTCCTTGCCGACACCTATGACATAGCTTTGTAAAAAAGGGCATGCCCTGCTACCTCTGCTTGCAGATGGCCTATCAGTTCCTGAGATATAAATGTTTATTTCAGATTAATTAAGTGGGGTGAAAAGTCAATGGTGTTAACATGATCTTGTGTCTGTAGAGCACTAGTAAACCTGTCTGGCATAAATATGATCAGGGTTTGGCATACAGAGACTTACTCTGGCTTAACCACGTGGCAAAACCCTAGAAAATTACTGTCAACAGTTTGAAGTACATAGATTAGATTAGATTAGACAAGAGGAGAAAAATCAAGCCAGAGTTTTTTTAAGTTGAACTTCCATGTTTCTGTTAAATAAGAGTCTGCAGTCCTCCTTCAGGGAGAAGGCAACTGCTCAGGTCTGCTGTTGTGCAGCCCTGGAGAGAAAAGGGAAGGGCAGCTTTTCTTGTTAAAATTTAAATTGGATGTAATGGCCACACTCTAACATTTCGATACAAACAGATTCCACAGAGAGAGGATAATATGAGTGGGGAACATAGGGGTTTTTGGCTGACTAGCACTCTATATCCTGAGAACAGCCCAGGGTGCTTCTCCCCTCTTTCTGCCCCTACCAAGAAGCAGTGCCCATGGGTGTTTCTGTTGTGCAGGTGAGTTTCATTTAGGTGATCTTAAGGGCAGCAGAAAAGCAGAGGGGAAGAAGAGGGACCAGAGCAGGGTTTCCAGGTGCCATTTCAGTGGGTGCAGAAGCCATGGCTGGGACTCGCTGTGGGTGATGGGTGCGGTGAGCTTAGAGCAACATCATGAATTTCCACCTTCTTCCCAGAAGCTGTTCCTATCAAGTGGTAATTTGAAACACCAGTAGTGTCATTGCTGTGTAAGAGCTTGTGTCTGGGGCAGTAGCTGCAGGTGTTGGAGGTGTTGCAAAGAGAAGTCCTGAGGAAATAATTAGATCAGGGTGCACTGGGCTGCATCCCTCACCAGGAATGCTGAGATGGAGAACGGGACTTGATAGAAGACTGGTAATGAACTACTTTAAACTCTAGAGGTTAAACAAGAAACAGCACAGAAAGCTTCTCCATGTTACGTTGCATTTCTATTGGAAATACATCTAGTTTTTTCCTATTTGTTGGGGTGGAAAAAATAGAAACTATAAAAGAAAATTTGCTGGTTTATAGTGATATAGTGATAATGCAATTTTCAGCTTCACTGGAAATGTGCTTTTCCCAGTTGTTTTTTTTTTTTCAATTGTAGATGATGTCATCTTTCTCGTATACTCAAACACTGTTGTGAGACCTCCAAGGTCAGCTGTTAGGCAACAAGAAATGACAATGTCCTGGGGACATGGGAGCTGTGAGGCAGAGCACCTGCAGCATCTGCAAGGTCAGGGCTTCAGCCTTGTTTCAATTACAGATTAAAAGAATTTACTCAGAGTAAAGATTTTTCAGAGGATTTTTGAGTTTTGCATAAATTTCTAGTGGGTTCTGTGTCTGGTTTGCATGGGAAAGGAGAGCATTTCCTCACAGTTGTGGAGTCCAAGAGCTCGGGAAAGGTGGGAATTTGTACCTAGGCAAAGATTGACCTTGCAGTATGGCCAGATAGAAGAAATACTAGATGTCTTTGTAAAAGGAATATTCTTGAATCGGTCTCATAAGAAAAACATCCACATTTTGTTGTTTTCTCTAAAGGAAAACTCAAAATTGTTTAATTCCTCACAGCTTCCCATCAATCGCAGCTCCCATGCAAGGCAAGTTAGCATCACAGCACCCGCCCTTCTGAGCGCCGGCTTCCTTCCAGCGCATGAGGTTGCTTGTAGTTGAAATAAAAATGATAAGAATGATTCTAGCAAGTGCTAAGGTGTTTTGCAGAGGTAATGACGCCAAGTGATGTAGCTGCATGTGCTTGGCTTTGCTTATCGGGTCCATTTATAGGAATTCAGCCACCTTCAATCAGAGCAGAGGCTCTGGGCTCTGCTTGGGGGAGACGCCTCACCGCTCTCTCAGTGAGGAGCAAAGCCGTGCCAGCTGAGAGGTGCTTTTTCAAATTCTTTCCCCTTCTACATGATAGGAACAGAATTTGTCTTCAGAAACAGGGCAGAATAAAAAAAGGACTCTTCTCTTTCTGCATTTCCTTCTGAAGTGACTGCAGCAGCCAAGGCACCAAGATGTGGGGCTTGGGGAATGTGTGCTGGCAACTCCTGCTCAGCACATCTCTTCCCGTGCCACCATCAGAGCTTCCTCCTTCCCAAGATGCAGGGAAAGAAAATGTAAAAGCAAGTAGGCAGCCTTTTCCTGCAGTATTATGTTGTTTGTCTTCTTCACTTACATCAATATTTCAGTGAGGCAACAGCAAAGTGTTTCCTTCCACCAAGTGGTGAAAGATACCTCAAATAAAATGGGGGGAGTAAAGGTTTTATTACCAAAGTATCTGTGGAACAAAGTGCTTCTTTTTTTCCTATTTATTTCTAAATCATATTCACGATAACTATTGCATCCATTTTCTGCATCTCTGTGTGAAAGAAACCTGGGGAGAAATTACCTCAATAATGTCTTTCTAATCTTCCTTGTTTACAGCACACTTTTTGTTCAAAGTCATTATGACAGTCGTGGAAGATTCTGAGTATGATGCAGTTATTGAATTTTAAATGAAAACTAAATTGGCTGTGGTAGAGGGGAAAAATATTTCATACACAGTAATTTTTCCTGAGGGTACAGTTGCTACATTTTATTAGAAATAAGCAATTTTCACTATGTCTCCAAAATGTATAGAGCAGATAAACGTGAGATATTAATCTAAGGAAAAAAAGGCTTTTACAAGTATTTAACACCTAATGGTGGCTTAAACTTTGTATGTTTTCTACATTTTTCTGGTGTGCTGGAGAAGCTACTTACTCATTTTACTGAAGTAAAACGTACCTCAGCTTTCTGCAGTGGTCAAAAGCTTCCTGCGGTGTCAGTTAGATGGGATTTAATTGAGCCATATGGAAAGGGTTTTTCCACTGGATTTGTGCATTTGAGAAATGAAGAATATTATCTGTATGGGAAAGGTATTAAGGTGTCCATGTGGCCACCAAACAAACCCCTCTGCTGAGCTGGCAGTGCTCAGCACTTGCAGCAATCCCACCTCTCTCCCCTCCAGCCTGAGGTTCTTACACGTGGTTCTAGCGAGGCGAAGGGTAGGCATTTGAGAAGCAAAGTATTGGCACAAAATAATGCACCTGCATCCTGGGGTTGCAGTCACTTGGCAGGTATGGATTCTGAGGGCAGCTCAGTCAGCTGGTGGATCTTTGCTGGGAACGGCGATCATGTACGGCACAGCTCAGATAGGGCTGACAACGGGGAGCTGGGGCAGCCCCTGAGCTCTGGCCCTGTGGGCATCTCCCTGGCTGGACCTCTGGAGATGAGATCTCTGCAGCCGCTCCAGCAGCATAATTCAACTGTTCTTTTCTGAGTGAGCAGCACCGCTGGCCTGGTTTTGTGTTCATTAGATTTGCTTTGTTCCTTCTGCAGCTCTCCACCTCTAGTTAGGCTGCAAATGAGAGCAGTATTTAAATCAGTGCTTAGTGAATTCTCATTGACTGGTATTAGTTCTTGTTCAGCTTCCGCTCCAATTACAGTTTGTGTCAAACTGGAAGTAGATATGAATTAATTTGTAGCAGAGGAAGAGGTGTATTTTATGTGTTTGCAAACTACAAATTGGTATGGAAAGTGCATCCACTCATGGCTGATAGAGTCCATAGGGTGATGGTTTCGCTTGGCTGGACTCAGATTTGCAGCCGTTGCCAGCCTGTGACGTTGACATCATTCCCATTCTTTGCATATGTCCAACTTTCTGCTATGGCCCCATCACATTAATGAGTGAGTAGGGTTTTTCTGATAGCAATTACCCTGCAAAATATGGATGGGGAACACACAGCCACTGTAAGCTCTTATTTTCCTGAGCTACTCCACATAGCTATGTCTTCCTGCTCCCTTACATTCCCCTGTTGATGTTCTCCATAGGCGGTGGTGGTGGTGGTGGCATATCAGTGTCCCCTACCTGTGTCTCCTGTGTGTTTCATAGCCATGGGACACATTGCAAATTTACATGCTTGGAGTGGTCAGGGTGAGGTAAACGCAGCAAGCAGGATGAAGAAGTTCAATTTGAGCAAAACCTGTAGGCTTGTAACAAGGAGCAGTTATGGAGAAATCATGGTTTGCATGGCCTCAGGATGCTTTGAGCTTTGGGAAGTAGAACCTGCATAGGCACTGAATGGAAACGAATGTTAGAGGCACATTCGGAGAAGCACGGATATGGCATTTCGTTAAATCCTCACAGACTGGTGCCATTTTCAAAAAATCTGGTCTGGGTTTAGGTTTTTCATGCTTTTGCCAGGATACTAAAATAGAAACTCTGGGGGGTTTGCAAGCCAGCTCCCAGCAAACCTCACACTAAGTAAGCTGATTCAATTTATCAGTACTTATTGGATGCTGAGATGAGAGACCATTTAGAACTGAATATGTTAATGTAAGTCTCTCTCGGGATTAATCACAAGCAGTTATATTTTTATGATTTAGCAGTGTTGTTTATGACTAACATTTACAGAAGATTACTAGTAGATTTTCAATAAAAGCTTTTCAGCTAAAACTGAGATTATAAGAATTTTAGGGATAATTGGACAACCATTGAATTCAAAAGCTGATAAATGTAGGGAGTTTTTCAGAACTGTATATTGCATGCTGACATAATGGCAGGTTAGACTTCCAGATGCATTGCTATATGATGAATGCATAGCTTCCTAAAAATAACATTGTTGTTCATCGGTTGAAATATGTCACAGCCTGTAAGCAAATGAGCGGGGTTCTCCCCCTCATCTCAAATCGAATCAATTGTGAAAAGCATTTTCTAATTGACAAGTCGCTTCATTAGAGAAAATAACAAAATCCCCCATAGTATATTTTTTCCTCTTGGTTTTTCTCTTTGTAAATATGCCAGCATGTTGCCATCAGTTGCTTTGTTTCCCTTGCAGTCTGCATGGGCTTCACAAACTTAAAAGGGACATCCGATAAGAAAAAATGATGAAAACTTGGAGTTCATGTGTAATTTCTGAAAATAACATTGGTTTTTCCTTTCATGCTAGCATGTCATACACTCATACCAGTGTCTTCTGAAGGTTCTGGCCCCACATTTTTAAGGCATCAGATTATCTCAGCTAATGAGTGGCTGGGTAGCAGCATGGCCAAAGGAACCATGACCTGGATTTACCAGCCACATGGGATAATAATTATTTGCCTCACAACGGGTCTGTGAGCTATCAACAAAGACAGAAAGGTAAGCTTATAGTCATCACGTTTAAAGAGTTTTACAGCAATCTGCATCAGCCCTGAAAAACTTTATGGTAAGCAAGTTGGAAAAGGTCAAAAATCTGTAGTTTAAGGGGAAACTTGATCCCTTCTCCCTCCCAAACTGGGATTTTATGGTCTGTACATTTTGCTGTCAGATTTGCCATAAAAGCTCATGAATTTTACTGCAGCTGCAGTAAACTTCACACAAAAAAAACCTTTTCAGAATGTTTCTACATGTGAATGGGAGTATCTTTTCACACATGGTGTTGTGTAATGCTATCCTCCGTTTAATGATATTTTAATTATTTGTTTCCTGGTTTTCAGCCATGTATTGGCTGTCACCCATTCAGTCTTAGTTTTATATTTTGGACAAACCTTGCTGTAAATAGTGCTTCAATGACTACACGAGGAATGTAAATGTTGTTGTAATTTCCAGCATCATTCAAATGCCCACATAACAGTTATCCTTGTGAAAGCAAATTGAATCTGTCACGTCACCTTCTATGGAAGTCTAATTCTTGGTAACAAAAGATATTGCAGCTGACAGATGGAGCTGCACACTACATAATTAAGTCTCCAGTGTGTGTCAACTGTAGCCTTTCAGACACAGTTAGAGTCTGACCAGTTCACCCATTTAGGTACTAAAAGTGAAGAAATAAAAAAAAATCCCTTAGGTGGATACAGATGTTTCTGTGAAAAATGAACTCCAAAATGTGCTAAACAGAAGACAATAGGATCATGTTCACTGCCAGACTTTCAGGTGATAAAATTTTATACTGCTCTTTAAATCCTCAGTTTACCTCCTTTTTGTTCTGCCTTCATTATGTCCTGAGTGTAGCTAAGCATAAACTCTTCCCAGTAGGGAGGCTCATGGAGACAGTGGAAGGAAAATACATTTTCTTTAGAAAACTAACTTTGGGAGCCCCCAGCTGTGCAGGAGATACAATTGTGTTAGGCTTGTAACAGTAGATTTTAAAACATGGGAAAAACTACAAAGCAACAGAAAACTTTAAGAAAAAAAGGTGCTTGGTGGTGTATGACACATCCAGAATTAAAGGTGAGCCTGATGCACAGCTTTGTGATCCAGGTCTCGGTATCTGCTATCCTGGAGATCTCTGTCCCTAGGACTTTTCTTCACAGAGATGTGAACAGAGAAGGTTCTCATCTGTTCCATTGCTCTTCTGATAAATGGTTACACATCTTATGGTAAGCACCTCTAAATACACGAGGTCTTCTGCTCAGTAAGAATATCTGAGCAATGCCAGATCTCAGGTTTTTCTTGTTACACCTGCATTTTTGACTTCTAAAGTTGGTTCCATTATTTCTGATATGCACTCCTTTGTTCAGCCTTTCTTCCTTCACTAGAACGCACACAGCAGTTGCCTGATAGTTGTTATAATGATGCACCAACAACACCAAAAGCAGTTCTCAGGGTACAACTGTTTTTAACATTCTTCTTTACTTTTTAGGTATGCTTTGTTTCATTAAAGAGAAGTTCCATGTTGTCATGGAACTTCATTAAAGAGAAGTTACATGCTGCTTTTATTTCTCTGGCTACTAATGAAGTTTTAACTAAATCTCTTTCAGAGGGACCCACTTGGGGTGAAAATACATTCTGTGTCTGACCATAAGGAGTCCCTGGTGATCCCCTCTTCTTTTCTGACTATTCGTGGCAGACAGCTGTATTTCAGATTGGCTTTGGTGAGGAGGTCAAGAGGCACCAGGACAGCATGCATAGAGCAGCACTTGCTAGAGGCAGGGCTGCAAACACCAAGCTGGTCTTTTAGCTTTCTGTAACCATATCAACAGACGTCTTGGATACAAACACCCCTCCAGAAATGGAACTGGACCAGAGTGAGCATTTGACAGTGCCCAGCATGCAGGAGATGAGGTAGCCACACATGGCAAGCTTCCCTGGTCATGAGGGAGGGTGGTCTAGAAGGGGTCTAACTAATGGAGAAGCAAATGAGTTAACTGTTCCTATGCAACTGGCTTAAAATGGGATGGACTGCCTCATGGCAAGTCCTACTGAATTACTAGTTCAGGCTGGAGAGCCACCTTTAGCAGTCTGAATTAGGACTTGAGTAGGATTTATCCAGCTTTTTTGTGGACAAAATCTCCAGAAGGCTTCTGTAGTATATCCGCATACAGAAGAAAATAAGGCAGGTCCCAGAACTTGGTTAAGCTTTATGGCTTATAGCAGATAGATTTGATTTTAAGAAATAAACCTTTCCTTGGAAAAAAAAAATGAATCTGTCTAATTCTGGGAACTGCACTTGATGGTGAATTTGCCCTCTGACCTGCCTCTTTCATGCTGCCTACCCCAATCTGGCATAGATTTACAAAATTGATTTAAAGACTCAGCTTTCTCATTCCATTTCCATACTCTCCCCCAAAGTAACCAAGTTACAATTCTTTCCTCAGGCAAAATGCATTATCTAGAATGCCATTACTCAATAAACCACAGGTGGGGTCAGGCAGGAAATATTTTTCCTTGCACTCATCTAAAGAATAGCAAAAGATGGAGAAAGAGTCTTGATTTCATTTGCCAGGCTACACCCTACTGCACTCGCCTTCTGGCTCATGCCTCTCAGATCTGTGGTTTGAGCCATTCAATGGGGCTGTTGTGCCGGGAAGGTCTGGGTCGGATCTTGCACACTGGTGTAAAGCAGGAGAAACCCCACAGACAGGACCTCGCCAGTCTAAGTCCAACTAAAAGCCATAATAGCCACAGTACATCAGGTAGAAGATCTGGAGAGAGCACATGCTCTTATCTCAAATGCTGAATTTACAGTAATTAACAATTGTAAATGCAATTGCAATATTTTACAGGCTGTCTTTCCTGTGATTGCGGAGAATGGAATTTAATGGAAATACACTTGATAATACTTGTTGGCTGAAGGGCTTACATCTAGTTCCTCCAAATGCATACTTAGGTAATAATGCAGTAGATGAATCAGGGAGGAATGAGATGATTTTTTTTATTATTATTATTATTTTAAATAATAAACATGTTTCTCACTAGGCTCAGCTGGGATATTACTGCTGTTCATATAGCCAAGTGTTTTGTTGGAGAGATGAAGTGCTGAGTATAAACTTCTTCATTACCAGAAACCTGACAAATACTGAGCTAATATCATGTCAACAATCAGCTGGGGTTAATGCATTTCCTCGCTTTCTAATAGATTTTTCCTTACATATAATCATAAGCAATACTAAAAAATTGCAATGGGGAAAAAAGCGGCCGCCAGAAGATGTCTGTTCTCTGTGATACGCCATTCTTTTGATTTGAAGTATCAGGGGCAGAGAGGATGAAAATAATTTGTTTGGGGATTATCTGCATGCAGAAAGAAACTTGATAATCACTCAAGTGAGTAGCTGCTGCATTTGTTTGCTACCCTCTTGCCTAGTGATCATTGTTTGGTTTGGTGAAATTATAGCTTCCAGGGGTGGAGAGGGAAGGAGAGTTCAATAAGTGCCTCTGCTCCCCTGTTGCAGAAGTGTTAGCAGCCACTTAGCTGGCACACTTGAGGAGGTGTATTAGTTGGACCTACGATATTCACTGACCAGTAACATGTTGGGGTTTTTTTCCTTAGGAGAACACAAACACGTTAACACAAACAGGGAGGCTTAATATACAGATTAGTTTAGTCCTCAGAAAAGGCTTAGTGCATCTTCAACACAACAAAGCACTTAATGGCACGTGTTTAATTATGTTTTATAAAGATTTTATAAGAATGGCCAGAATAATATTAATGGTGTGTGAACATAGGTGGCAAGAGTAGATTTATGTTTCAGGCAATTACATTTTACAAGCTGAAGTAGAGAACAGAGGTAATTAACAAGAATAATGAAAGCAGTACCTTGCCATAAATCACTATTAAAAAAGAATAAATAATAGAAGACAAAGGGATTATGAGTCAAGTTCAGTCGTTATTCATCAATTTTAGAGTGGAAGGGTGGGTTTAATTAAATGAAATGGCATAGCACTTGTTTGGTGCTTTTGAAATAATCTTGATGCTCTTCTATCAGGGGGAGCAAACATCTGATTGAATGCGAATGACAGTGATTGCCTTCCCCACGTTTCTAATCAGTGCAGGAAATTCTATTTTGCCCTCCTTTTAACGAAGCAAAGGCAGCATTTAGCAGGCATGTTGTACGGGTGAATTTTTCAGCCCTGATTGCAGATGAAGGGCTCCCTGTTCTGCAAAGGCAAAAAAAGCACCCAGTTCTCCAGCAGTTTCTGTTTTCTATGAATTGTTTAGTTCCAGTTTTTAATCTTCAATGCCTTGTGGATCAGAAAGCAAATCAGGCTCCACTGGGAATTATCTATTAATTACTTTTTCCTCTTCTTATCCTAGGAGAAGATACTTCTTATGCTGAGCCACATTCAATTGATACTGAATTGCAATAGCAGCAGATGTTACTAGGATACTATCAACAGTCTGAGCCAAACAGGCTCTTTGTGACCAGCTCTGGGCAGAACCCCAGCAACTTTTCCACATTTTTTCTTTGCACATCTTCAGGTAAATTTAACCTTTCTCCTCACTGTTTTATCTTGTGAGGGGAGTAGTCGTATCTCTACCCTGCAATGGACTTCTGCAGAGGAGCGATGTTTGACCTTTGCAATTCATGAGATGGCAGCACACCATGCATGCTCATGATACACCTCTAGTCTGCTCTGCAAGGGCTTGAATTCACGACTGCCCTTTGTGTCAATCACCTGGTTCAGTCCTGACAGCAGTGAATTGTCCAGGATCCACAAAGTTTGTCAAAACCTAGAACTGGCTGTGTTATGTTTTCCTGGCTCTCAGAGCCATATCTTGTTAACTTCTTTAGGTATTTTGCTGCCTGAAGCTTGGAGGTGTAAGATTCTTTGCCTGTCATTTGTAGCTTATAGTTGCTCACAATGCCCTTTGGGCAGGTCAGTGTTAACTTGCTGTTAATATCATCTTTGTATCAAAGTCTTGCGACTCATCCACTCCTGTGAGCTGCTGGCACTGAGCTCTTGGAAGCCATGCTCATAAGCCTGGTAGAACTCCTCAGACACCATAACCTAACAACTGTCCCAGCCCCACAGCAGCCTCACCAGCTGACACAGGCACCACAGTGTAAGAGAGAGGCTCAGCCATCGCAACCAGCCATAGATTTTTCCCAAAATAGGATGTGGGATGTGCCACTGACTTCAAATGGTGTCTCCCCTGCTGAATAACAAAGTTACAAAAGGTGATGTAATTTATCCCCCAGCAAGTTCTCCTTTGCCTCCAGTGTTAGCACTGTTTCCCTCTGAACTTTTACGGCCTAGGTTGTGGTAAAAAAAGAAATAACATGGCAGATGCTTGCTCAGCCCAGAGAGAATGGATATGAGTATGCCTGTCCCATCATCACCCCAGTCAAAAATTAACTGTGTATTTGGGAACTCAGCCCCCTCTCCCAGGAGTGTGAAGCTTGGTAGCTTCAGGGGAAGCACATACCATGGATTTTCTTATGGATAAACAAAATATTTAGCAAAGTTTCTAAACATCTTGTTTTAATACTTTAACTGATACAAGTACTATTTCTTTAGAAGTTGTTTTGTGTTCTAGTTATCCCTCTCAGAGCTGAGTGAATATGGACTGAAAACATGACTGGCTGGAGAGAGTGCTTTTTCATCCTGATCAGCTTGGGCTGTGATTTTGACTGACTTTACAGACTAAGGGATAAGATAGTTGCTACTTGTAGACACATCTGATCTCTCATTGCAAGAGGACATGCTGCCTTTCTGATAAGGAAAAGTAGCGCCAAGGTATTTCTTCATTCACAGAACACAAATCTGTTTTTGCAAGCAGTTTGCCAGATTGTGATATAAATCAATATAGCGTCTTGAGTAATCCCTAGTTGAGGGCCATTTCATTTGCACTTGCTATCTGTGTAGTCTAGTCTGAGGTGAGCAGGGGGTTTCTTTGTGCTGGTGAAAATTTGCTACAAGGCATCATGAGAAATGGCTGTTTCACTGTTGGGTAAAAAGTCCTAAACGTATGCAATATGTTTTGTAGAGCATTAAGGCATCCTTTGACTAAAAAGTAATGAGAAGTGGACTATTAACTATTATTCACTATTATGTACGCAAAGCTTGTGAGCCAAGTTTAATTAAATTCAGTAAAGACATACGCAATAAAAATGAACAATTAGCAACAATGAAGGGTTCTGATCTGAATCTGTGAAGATTTTCTTCATCCGTATAGCATAGAGAGACATAAATACAGTGCATCATCTCAAGTCTGACCTGTACAGAAAGAGAAAGCTCTACATATTGCCCACATTACGAGTGAGTAAATTCAGTTTATTTGCATTTGTCCTTGATTACACACTGCTTTCTCCTCTGTGGACCTCATCATAAATGTCCAGCCTCCCAAGTCACCTCCAAAATGCTTTGTCTCACAGGGAGAGCACACCTACTAAATATGAAAGATCGCAATGCAAGTCAGATGAACGCTTACCAGAAGATTTGCAAACCTTTCAAAGAGTCCTTGGAGGGTGGGTAATAACTGCAGCATGCTCCACCCTGCAGGACACAGGGTGGCTGATAAATAGCGCTGGAGGTGTGGAGAGCTGAGCTGGGGAAAACAGTCCTCATTCAATACTGCAGATTCCATGTGCTGTATCATCATCTCTGGTGAGAGTAAGGGTGTAGCTTCATTGTAAAAAGTCACAATATTTCCTTGTGCACTGAGTCTGGGAAAAACCTCTGTGGTTCAGAAGTTGCATTGGCTGATCAGAATCACGTTGCAGCCCTTTGTGTTGGAGTCCTCAAGAAATTAGACTTTCCAAACTTCTAGATGTAATTAAATGAGAATCTTAGTGTGAAAAATTTGTCTTGCGATGTTTGAATTAAAAAAAGGAAAATAAGAAAAAAGAAAAAATGAAAGAAATTATTCATCAAAGAATAATATAGAATCATAGAATCATTTTGGTTGGAAGAGACCCTTGGGATCATCGAGTCCAACCATCAGCCCTACTCTACAAGTTCTCCCCTACACCCTGTCCCTCAACAGCACATCTAATCTACACATTCAGGGGCGGTGACTCCACCACCTCCCTGGGCAGCTGATTCCAATGCCAATATTGTGCAATTGTGTCATTACAGAAAGTTAAACTCTGCACATCCCATAACTCCTCAAAACTCGGGTGCAAGTTCTGATATTGGGCTTCTTCAACATCCCAAACTGGCACACAGTGACGTATTCAAAAAAGAAAATGGACAAAGACTTTTGTGAGCTCAGTTTTCCTTGCAAAGGGAGAAGTGCAGCTCTTCTGTCACTGCAGGGACTTTGCTAGTGACTTCCATAAGCCAACGTAAACTTGTCAACAAACCAAAGCAGCTTCTTTTGATGGCCTGCTTGCTCTGGCACATCACTGGAGCTGATCAGGAACTGCCCAAGAGAAGCTACTCCTCTAGCAAAATTCTGATTCGTCAAAAGCAGAGCTCATTATGAAAATGACTCGGTTTTGAAGAAGTAGGGCAGTAACTTTCAATTCGGAGGCTCCTGGAAAGTACTGCAATTTTTCATTTGGAAAAAATATTTTCTCTTTCTTGGATGTTTGTTCTTATGCAGTATGTGTTTGTAGTATGTACAGTACACAACGTACAAAAGAATTATTCCATTTCACAGATTTTTTTTTCTTCAAAAACGGTATTTCAGTTTGAAAATAAATCTCAGTTACTTTAAATTGTGACAAATATATTTAAAAATCCTAGAGCAGCAGAAGATGAAAAAGCAGAAGTTTCATGTACAACAGAAAATCTGATTTCCGTTCAGTCTTACAGACAGTACTGCCCACATGTCTGAGTAGTTTGCTTCAGGAGATATCTTCCCATGAAAAAAATACTCATGCAAAACTGATGTTGCTGCATTCCTGTCTCTGAAGTTCTGCATCCCTGGACGCACGTTCATTAACTACTTTGAATTTCAGAAACAATGGATAAGCGCTTCATAAGGGTTTTCCTGTAAATTCTCAGTTTTCAGTTTGTCGGATGCATATACTTCTTCCTTGTGTTCATCTGCATCGTCTTTGTCTGTGCCTGGGCTTGGTGAGTAGAGCAGAGCTACCTTGTAAGGATGGCATTACAAATCAGGGGAGGGGAATAAAATCTTTGGAGACTAGTTGTGGGCATGNGTGCAAAGATCCTTTGTATTGACAATTCACTGTATGAGCCATAAACTCTTCACTCGGTGCATATAAAAGATGAAAGGACCAATTACTTATTGAGGCATTAAACACCCAGGGGACCAAGATGCCTGCCTGGCAATAGTAAACATATTGACTGCAACCTATTTGAATTTCAAATTGCCAAATGTCCCAATTTTTTTAAAAGCTTCCTATTATAACCAAGGTCTGGAAAGTCAATTGAAACTTAATTCTCCTGGATATCTCATGGGGAAAAAATACATGAATTCGGACAGATTCAATTATTTAATTTTAATGAAAAAATAGATAGCTACTTTATAATTGCCTTATAGAGCACTAGATGGGAATTCGGTTCCTTTTTCTAAGATGTTATCCTAGGATAAATGACACTAAAGATCTGCCAAACACAGGTTGCCGAGAGGTTTATGTCCATGGATTTTCGGCTTCCTCTTGTTCCTAGATCTTTTCTCCTCCACCTGGGACCAGGTCTTTCTGACACACCAGCCAAGTCCAGACTAACATTTCCTCTCTGCCCACAGATGGTGCAGATGGCAGTTATAAAGCATTACATAGGGGATCTCTTAGGGGTGCAGTACATCCACATGTTGCAGAAGGACAAGTGCTGTCTCATCTATCAGAAAGGCTCTTGCAGAGCAGATCAGCTACAGGTCAGTGCTGCTGATAGTACTGTTGTGCCAATAAGATATCCTGTGAGTGCTGGGAAGACAAAGTGAGTTTTGAGAGCAACTGGGGGAAAAAAAATTGCCCCAGTCTGCTCAGTATCCTTACTCTGACCATCTTCTTGGGGTGTTTAAAATCTCCCCACCGTCAGATGCTCTGGTGCTCCTGGGGCAAGCCAGGGGGACTTGCCATGGTCTCAGGACCCATTGATTGTTTGCTGTGGAGTGACTGAGTAGATCTCCAGTTGAATGCAAAATTCCAACTAACTCTCCCTGACTTGCACGACTCTTGCCACATTAATTAATAAAAGAGTTCATTGTGATTAACGCCTTACTCTGAATACCAGTGGAGTTAATTATTTCCTCTGTGTTGGACACCATTGCCCTAAATGTTGACTCCACATAAAACCTCAAAAACAATTAGTGCAGTGTAATCGTGGGTATTTATCATTTAATTAATTTTCCTTTTGTTTTTTACTGTAATGTCATACACAGAGCAAAAGGTACACAGCAGCAGCAGGGTTGTTATCAAAATCTCAGAGGAGTTTATCCTCCCCTTTATATGCTCTGCACACATAGAGCGAGCATCCATAATCATAACAGTTGGCTGCACGTGTACTTCTGCCCAGCAGACATCTACCACCACATGGCTGTCCTTGACCTTGGCATAATACGAGTTTCATGTGATACAGTCAACAAGAAAACAGCTCAGTGCTCCTGTCTGAGTAAAACTGGTATTTGTTGTTGCTTTCATTTTAATAGCTCCTCATTAAATAAGAGAGGACGAGTTGCTGCATATCAGATACATTCAGCTGATTGTGAAAGAGATTTCCTATCTCCGCCTTTGTCTCTGGTGGTTTCTGTTGGGATTCCCATCATGCAGTCATTTTTCTGCACTCCATTTTCACTCTGTCTTGGTGTACAGGCATAAATGAAGGCAAGCATTTATCACCACAGCAGCTTTAAATATCAAATGCTTGATGAATTTACTCTCAGCTGGCCGGAAGCAATACTGTGATTGCAGCATTTTATAATCATCAAGACTTGTTTCTCTAAGCTGAATTAATTTGCATGAGCAATGGGTTATTAGCAAAGTTGCTGGTAACTAGCATGTACGAGGAAACTGTGGGAGAAGATTCTTGCTGTCTGTGCTTTCCTTGGGGAAACTCGACTTTGTGAGATACTTTAAAAGGGTGAGTGAAGAACTGTATCTGAGGACACAGGCTGTAAATGGGTGCAAGGAATCTGACTCCATGTCAACTAGAGCCTGAAGAGCCAGGCTTCATCTCTGGCCATAGAGGGCATTCCCATGTTTCTATCAACACTTATCTCTAGCCGTGGTCTTACAGTACAGTAAATCCCACACTAACGTTTGTAATGCCGAGCCAAAAATACATTTTTCTTGCAGAAACTCAAGCCATCATTTAAGAATTCCTGATGAGTTAATTCTATACCAGCGGATCAGGTATTACCCGTGCTCCTTTATGCAGCCAGAATAAAGCCAATCGACGCTTGTGTCATGCATGCTGGCTGAATCAACAAGAGTAAACTCTCTGCTTACAGTTCTCTACACCTTGTATTTACATCTAGGTGGGCTGTAGCATATGGATCTGGAGGGGTAATTGGGCTAGCATTTGTTCTGACTCCCTGGGATGACTTCTTTTTAAGGTGGTGGAAGGTTTCTCCATTGTGGATTGGAATGGACGTTTGCATCTGTGGCAGCAGCTTCAGCTATTTCCCTGGAGGTGCTTAAATGCTTCTGGCAATTCTTTTAAGCGGAAGGCAGTGTTTACACTTCCCAGCCTCAATGAGGTTTCTCCAGCTCATTGTGGTATTTATTGTTGTATTAATTGCTCATGTACAAAAAAGCTTGTGGTGTTGTGCAAAATGCTAATAACAGATCCCTAATGACTGTGCACCTTCCCTCTCCTTCTCCAGTCTGTGCCTTATTGATTCATTAAACTGTCCAAACAGCAAGGCTGGAGGCACATACCAAAATGTTTCTTTTTCATCAGAGAAAAAGACAGACCCTAAAAGAAAGCAGTGGTTAGAGAATGCTAGACAACTAACTCTGAAGGCTGAACAAAAGCACTCTTGAACAATCACATAAGCACTGACTGTTGGGAGGGATGGCAGAGGGAGAGACTGTGCCTTCCTCCGCAGAGCTCACAGAGAGGCAGATGGTGGTAGAATGTTAAAAGGCAATTTTGCATTTTTGGGGAACTTGACTGAAAATGGATCCTGATCTTGTGTGGATTCTAGGAGACCTTCGTCTGGCAATGGAGCATCTCGCGTTTAGGGAAAAACAAATATGAAAAATCTGTTTCTTTTAGGTGCTTGTGTGTGATTGCAGTGCAACACTTACTAAAAGTAATTTGCTGATACTGAAGTACGTCCTTTAGAAGAGTTCTCTCACTGCCTTGGCAGGGTGAGAACTAGAACTTCCTGGAAATTCTTCCCTAAGTATTTTCAGAGGAAGGTAACAAGGAAAGTCTCTGGGCAGACCTTGGGTAACAGCTTTGGGTGAACCCTTGAAAGATAATGGGACAACCTGTCAGCTTGAAAGTGCCTGTAGCCTCTGAAGTCTTGTAGCCATGACTTATAAGTTCTGTTTTGCGATGTCCACTACTGTGAGGATCTTAAATAAGAGAGAAAAATGGTCTGGGAGAGGGAAGAGTATCAGGGATCAGAAGGTTTTTCTGGCAGGATAGGGTAATTCAGAAAGATGTGCATGTGCATCCAAGACAGGTGAGATGTCCTGCAGTCCAGAACTGCAAGCTCTGAGTTGCTTTTGCTGTGATACCTGTTGCCTGGCTTTCTTGTAACCATTCCTGCTGTTTCATAGAATCATAGGATGGTTAGAGTTGGAAGGGACCTTAAAGATCAAGTTCCAACCCCCCTGCCATGGGCAGGTTTCTTGAGGAAGTGGGGGGATTCACAAGAGGTTGGTCAGACAATGACGTGGTCATGGCTCATCTACAAGGACTTTCAGCCTGTGCATGGCTGCAAGTGGCGGAATTTTGTGGCTCCCCATGGAGAGAGACGATAGCTCAAGGCCTGAGCCAGGCAGGCAAGTTAGCTAGTGGAGAATGGAAATGTAAAGACATAGTTGGAGTCAGAAGTACCATCAACCTCGTTATCTATAACAATGGGAAGAGCTTATGCCAATCATCGATCTGCTGACAATAGAGCAAAACCATTTTATTTCCGCAGAGGATTGGGCCTGGAATTGAATACCACTGAGAACAAAGCCAAGCCTTTCAGTGAGATGTAGAGAGCTGGCTGTGGCTTCTGAAAGTCCAAGATTGTTAAAGTCTCAAATTGCAAACTTAAAATAAAGCTATTTTAGGTCAATTATAGGGGCTCACAAAATCCATTAATTATATTTTTTTCTTTTGTTAGGTCTGTGCATTTTTATTTGTCTTGCTGAAGGAACGTGGCTTTATCAGTGGAGAGGTATGAAAAATAGTGGCATTCAACCCCAATTTGATTCAGAATAGAGCGATGATGTGGCAGACATGCAATTTCTTATTGAAATTCACTTGGAACAACCTGCATAAATTGCAGTGCCTCTGTCCAAAACGCATATTATTCCCACAGCTTTATCACATCCTTATCTTCTCTTTCTCCTTCCAGATATATATACATTTGTCTATATATTGGTATACACAGTAATTTATCCTTAGTTAATGCTGCCTTTTAGAAAAATAGAGTAGTTCCTCTGTCTCCTAAACTGAGGGCCCCACCATCCCATTTTTTTTTCTCTCTTGAAGCTCTGGGGGTTGTATATGTAAAAGGTGCAATAATTATTTGTTCTTCATGCTTTTCTTCTCACCTTATGAATACTGTCAGATATTAGCCCAGATACATCTCCTTCATAAATTACTTTCAACCTTTATTTTTCTGTTCATCAGATTACACTCTATTTTGTTACTCCTTTGAAAGGAATTCAACATGAATATGAATTTGTGAACAATCAGTGTCTCCTATGCTGACAGTTTTCTGTGGACTGATCTTTGATCAGAACTTGCTCCTGTTTTGAGGCAGAATATCTGGAGATGTTTCTTTTGCAACTTGTCTGAGATACGTATTACAAAGCCTCCCTGCTGGCTGCACAGGGGTCCACCAAATCTGATGGGTGAGCACGAGTAATAACTTGTCATTTCCTAGAGCTTTTCGTAAGAGACATATCAAAGCCTCTCACAATGGAAGCATAACCTCCATATACAAAGGAGAAATCAAGGCACAGAGCTATTCAGTAGAGGAGGAAAAGCATCCAGATCTCCCAAGACTTTCCATCAGTGCTTTGTCAACTGTCTTCACAGCTGACTTTAACCTGTGTCTTTGCTGTTGTTCCACCTTTCTGTCTTCAGCCTAGGGAGGTACTGTGGGCACTGAGGGCAGTGACATCATATCTTCTTCATCACTGTCATAAATCACATAGCAGACCTAACATTATTAAATAACAGTGGGGTTTTTGTAATTCCTAATATGAGTTTATGTTAGAACTCTGTAGAAATAATTGATTACATTTCAATTTATTCTTAGAATAATAACTGACATGGTAGTAAATGTTTTCATTGATATCTAATTTGGTGTGGCTAATTGCCTCAATGCCAGCTAAATGCCTGGGTATTTCTTATCGCCTTAATATATTATCTGAATCTTGTTGCACATTTGTTCAGTGCTTATGTAACTATGACTTAATTATATGGCAACTGAATTTATACCCTGATATGGAAGGACAGCTTCTCAGACACTTTCCTTAGATAAACAATAGATAATTGCCATGTTCCTGCTTTAATTTATGTAAATTATAAGATTATTTGAACAATCTTGGGTCCAGCCTTGATGAGGCACAGACCATTTCTTAAGTCATGCTGAGCTCTCACAGCATCCACCTAGGTCAGTGCTGTCCATCAGTACAGGCTTCCATCCAGCTGCACAGAAATTAGGACTTTTGCATAAGAAAATACTGTCCTTCAGTAATGAGGGCATGACACATATATAACAGCATTTAAAATTTTGCTCATTGTGGCAAGAATTGCCTGTCCCCATGCCTCAGAGAAGGATGTGCAATGTTCTTGCACTGTGTGCCCTACTTAAAGCAAGTGAGAGTCAATATCTATTAACTTCTCTCTGTTACAGCAGTCAATACTTTGTCCTTAAAGCAGTTGTTTTCCTCTCCTTGCTGCGCGGTTCATGATTGTGGGGAAAAAGGAACTTTCCTCCGTCCCCCAGTGCTTTTTCCCATTACTACAATCAAGTGAGCGCTGATTTCCAAAGCACACCTGAGCTGAGACAGATAAGTGCAGGAGGGGGACACTACAGCTTTCTCAGCACTCTCTTCTGCTCAATGAAGGACTCTGATTTTCACACGTTTCTTATCTCCTCCTCTCCTGGTGTGGCGGGCAGGGGGTGCAGATGGCTTTTGTCAGGATTCAGCCTATAGATGTGTCTACAGCCTGCAAGAACCAAGAGGGGCAGAAAGTGCTGCTGTGCAGCGCAATTCCTGAAACAATGGAGGGAACGTGCACAGAATTGGAGACACTGGGAAAAAAAAAAACATGAGTGATCCTTCAAGATAGTTAAATAATGTTCCATGACTCAAGTGAAATGCTCTTGTTAGGCTCTCTGGAGGAGAATTTGACATTTTCTGTGCCACCTGCAAGATTAAAAGAAAATGCTGTTGGCTTCTGCATTGTCTCCTGAAAAGCACAGGGGCTGACAGAAATGTAATCATATTACCTGCAACATTCATCTGTTGTCATAGCAGCCCTTGCAATGAATATAATAATTTCATCTACAGCTTAGCTTAATGCAGCTTTGCCTAGACCAGCCAGAAAGCAATTTTCTATCCTGTATCTGGCAGAGAGAGTTCAAGAGTTCCCATTTCAGTTTTACCAACAGTGGTCTACAGCAGGGTAAGATCACATATTAATGCTTTTGCTGCATTCCTCCAACATCAGACAGTACCTGTGGGTGATCTTGTGTGACTCAGGAGGTCAGACTAGATGATTATATTTTATACTAGCTTTAAAAAATCCCAGAATCGCTGCATCATTTTCTATGCAAGTAGTAAAAGCACAGTGCAGTGTTTTTCCCATCTTGATTGAGTCCACCAAGAAGATCTGTCTGTGCTGTAAACATATGCCCTTCATTTTGATGGAGCTGTGTTTGAATTTGGGTTTATGGAGCACAGTAAGGACATGGCAGTGATGGATAGCACAGCAGAGTGGCTAGAATTTGTCCTTTTTTTAACTTGCCAAGCAGAATGTTTTAAACTGAGATGTTATTGATGAACCGGGGTAGCTCCAAGCATCTCATGGTTTGGTAAATGTGGAATGAGCTCCCTGGCTCAGTTCAATACCCTGTAGGTAAGTTGTACTGTCCTTGCCAGAGAGGACCCAGCAGACTGTCTCTGCAGAAAGGCTAAAGGACTGAATGGATCCGGAATACCTGGATAATGTCTAATCCCTGAGGATGGAGTATCCATTAAGTCAAAGAAGGGTTAACAGACTCCTACTAATTTTCATTACTTAGCCTTCTTTGAATATGGAAGAGTTCATCATCGATTTATCCCTGTAAGAAATTGTAACAAAAATCACTTTGCTTCCTGATACGAAATTTTATTTTATTTTTTTCTGCTATTTATTTACATTCTTCTGGAAATAACTGTTATTTACCACCTTTCTCAATTACGCAGCCACACAAGTCAGGTGTGTAGAAGTAACATTTCAAGAGAACAATTAAAAACAAGTCAAGAAAAGAAGAATATGATGAGACGTAAAGCATCTGCAAGAAATCTGTGACTCCACCAAATACACCTGGGAAATATCCCCTCCTTTTTGTTTCTACCCATTCCAATCCTGTTCAGCAGCTTTAGGGAGCTGAGTTTCATCCTACAATGACTTGGGTTTATCTCACATATTCAGGAATTCACAAGTTGAAGAGTGTTTAAATACTGTGCAAAAAACCCAAAAACTTGTGCATGGCCAAGATAAGCTGAGGCTTCCCTGAGTCTAGTGTACAGAGTATTATTCCTTTGGGGATGCTCTGCTCAGAGTATTGAAGCTTTCTCCCTCCGGAGCAACTGTGTGTAATGACCTTCCCAGGCTAAACTGCTAAAATGCGTTGTTGCAAATTGCTTATGTGCTGTAATTTTCCTTTTGTTTGTATGAATAGATCTAATAATATGGCCACTTGCACAATACCTTGCCTAATATGGTCTCCTATGCTTTACACAGGTGCATAAACAGCATTTATTCCTATTTTACAGATGAGGTAAGAGGGACAGCAGTAACGGAAGAGCACAGCTGAGTCTCAGGCAGGTGTAAGAGTACGCTGTGACTTTGCAGTGCTGGATCATATCATGCAGTACTTTCCTTGAGTTTGCTAAGTATCAAGTAAATATCGAAGGCAGTTCTTACATCAGATTGCCTGTATGGACATGTGCATCCATCTCTTTGCACTGACCCAGAGGCAGGCAGAGAACAACTGTATTCCTTGAGCTAGTGAGCAAGGTAGAATTTTTGTTTCCTGCCTGCGCTCCTCTTCCACTATAAAAGGGCTAAAATATCTTTCAGAAAGGTATCAGGAGATGAAGAATCTGTTGTTTTCCTCAATGCTCTGTTCTCCTGGTTTTTGCCCTCATCTCTTCCTGGCTTGAAGTCTGGGGTCACGCACAGTCACGCACCATGGGAACTTGCACCCTCTCCCGCCGCGGGTTCTGCCAAGAGAGCAAGTAGGTCTGTTCCTTATGACCAGGCAGCAAAGGAGCAAATTAAAGAAAGATACAAGTTTAAAGATCCAACAGTACATATGCTGAAGGTCACGGCACATAACAAGTTAATAAACTCAACTGGATAATTTAATTCTACACCAAGAATGCACACAGATGTGTGCAGTGAATAGTAGGTAAGAATTTGACATGACAAGATGGGAAGGCTTTGTTATCCTCTCGTCTTGCTGGGGTTTGGTTTAATTATGCCAAAGAATGTTACTTCATTCTTGCCCTAATAACACTGTAGAGGAAATTAAATTACTCGTATATAACAAAAGTGAACTGATTTTGACATCTCTTCCAGGCAAACCTCCCGCTGTATTAGCTCCTAAGCACATTCTCTCTCGCTTAAGGTCTCATGCATATGTATGATTATCACTCATAGTAAATATAAGCACTTTGCAAGAACGCAAATTAACTGCAGGAAGTAATGGGGGTTGCCAAGGGTATTTTTTATTGTTAACTGTAACATGAAATACGGGTACAATAATGAATGGATCGTGAGGCATGGAGAAATAATCCCATCAAAGTGTGCTCTGACATCAGAAACCACAACAGCAAAACTGATGTCACTAGAACCTTGAGCTGCTTTTATTGTGCTTTAATTAATTACATTTCATTTCAAAAGGAGCTTTGGTTTAGCTTGACATTTTTCTCTATATTTCTATAACTCGTTGATTGGTGAAAGGAACAATTAAAGCTAAAATAGAATTAATTTTATTTTTTAAGGGTGACAGACTTTAGCCTTTGGTTTTAGCTAGATTAATAATGGTGGGTTGTCTCTGATGCGGTGGCTCTTTCTTAATGTCTGATTGCTTTTTCATTACATTAGGTAGGCTTTGGAAAAAATTTTATAGTAAATTTAGCCTCAACCTTACAACCTTGAGACTAAGGCTGAACCCTGCAAGGCACAGGCTATGCATCGATGATCTGCTCTTGCAGGCTTCCATTAGGAGGAAGCTTACACATCCCAAACAATATGGCATTTAAAACAATGGAACTTTATTTTTAAAACCTGTTCATTTCCCCAACCCATTCAGAATGCAGCATTCAAACTTTGTTCTTTCACCAAAACAGCCTCTTTTTGACTTTTTATTCAGCTCCATCTCTCAGCCCAGCTGTATCTGTTTAGAGCCTGCCCGTGCAAAAGACCATGCTGGGACAGGGGGGTTCTGCCACAGCCGAGATTTTGGGTTAGATGCACGTGGTTTTCATTGCCTGTAAACTGATGTCCTGGACAACGAGAGCCTCAGGTTCTTCTTGTGAAGGTGGGATGGAATTTTAGGGGTGTTGCTGGGCTTTTTGTTCTACAGTCGGTAGAAGATGCAGGAATGACTGTGAGGAGAGCAGGGGGAAGGCAGAGCAGAGGCCAGTGATTACTGGGGTGTGGCAGAGGGGAGTGGGAACAGCTCTGCCTGCCTTTTCCTAAGGATGAGGGGGAGGAGGAAGGGAGTTGAACTTTCCCTGAAATTGGTGAAACACTGTGTTTCCCACCGCCGGTGTGCCAGACCCATTTTGCTCTAGAAACAAAAATGATGATGGGTAAAATAAGCAGAAATTTCATTTCTGCAGCATTTCCCTGAATTGGTCCATCCATGATTGAGTAGATGAGGAAAACGGGTGAAAAATGGAGGCAGATGTCCAGAGGTTAACTCTTTGCTGGAGTTCAGCATCACAGGCTTCTCTGTGAAGCCTGTCATGCAGGTCAGCTCTCTCAGTGTGGCGCGATCGCAGGTGGGGCAAGGTGCTGAGATGGCAGAGAGCGACCATCAAGGTGCAGCAGAGCCTGCGAGCAGTTCAGGCTGCTGCACCCGGAGCATCACACGCCCACTGGCTAAAATTTCTCTGGTGCAGCCCTCAAAGAGTAATTCCAAATAGAAAGCATTATATGAGACCTTTACAAAATAAATGAAATATAGAAACTAATAGAGAATGAAATTTCTGCTTATTTTACCCATCATCATTTTTGTTTCTAGAGCAAAATGGGTCTGGCACACCGGCGGTGGGAAACACAGTGTTTTAATGACACTTACAGCATCCCAGGGGACCATTCAAAGCAACATAAAACATAGTGATGTCCTTAAAGACAGCAGATGGTTTCTTCAAGGTGAATAATTTTATTGTTTATTGCCTGTTCTGTATACTACAGGGAATGACATTTAAGAAATTGCTCAAAGACATTTTTTTTCAAAGCACAAAGAAAATATTTAGGAGCCAAATTATCTGTACCAGTGAGAGTCTGGAGTCTGGTTAAGAGGCACATAAAAGATCTGGGACACAGAACTGTCAGAAAATTGGGGTCAGGTTTGTGTTTCTGCCAACTTCACTGCTTTGCAATAACCTCCAGGGTGAGCTCAAAATCTGGAGAGAGGAGGGGAGAAAGAAGACAGCAGCCCAAACTGAACTTTGGAGTTCGGCAGCAGCAGAGCAGTCAATTCTTTTGGTGTCACTCACCCAGCTGCATGCAGCTTAACTGAAGAAAGATGTTAAAAGGCTAAAAGCACAATAAATACCAAGCATAAGGTGAGCAGGTGGTGGGTTTGCTGTATTTCATGTCTCAGTGGGTTGTGTGACAAAATCTTTGTTAATGGAGGGGACAGTGACTGAAGAGACTTATGTGACCTCTTGAAACACGTGCAGTGGGCTATTTTGTGTGGGATGCTCCTTCCCAGATGCTGGAACACAGCAAGGTCCTCTGAAGTGCAGCCAGGTGAGTCCTTTGGCTGTGCTTAGATGGAAATGGTCCCTGAGATTCAGCTAGGGATGAAAAAAAAAAGCCCAGGCTTCAGAGAAAACTTCAGAACTGGAATGCTTTTACGTGGCATATGAAAATCCAGCAGGTGAGAAAAAAGTGTTGTTATAAAAGCAGTTGAGCTTATGAAGCTTTCGTTAGTTAGCTTTTTCATTATTTTTTTTTCAGGAGAATGAGATACCATTCAAAAGCATTCAAAAGCTTCGCTTTTCCAAGATATTTCAAAGTTTCCAGGTCTGGCCAAAAAACAGCATATAGTGCAATAACACCTGAGAAATGACCTTAAATCTGTCAGCTTGTATTCAAAACATCATCAGTACTGAACGTTTTAATGCATTCGTATTCCTCCAAAACCTTCCACTTCGTTTTCAGGGTTGGGAGTAGGGGCTTTTTTTTTTCATTTTTCCTCTTCATGTGCATATTCTGCCTTTGATTCCCGTCCCAACAGATATCTGCCACTTCTCCAGGAAAATATTAACTCCAAATAGAAACTCAAGTGTGACCTGTCCCACACTTACTGCTCACTAGTGCAGACTGGTTGGAGACTGTACGTCCCTGATGCTGTCTGCTGCCAACAGCTTTGACCATTCTTTTCTGACTCTGCAGTTGGACTTGAAGCCTGTAAAACAGGCACATGCTTTTGCAGCAAAAAAAAAAAAAAAGCCAAGGTAGAAGAAAGAAAGCATCTGGTTTTTATTTGGCTGTGGGGTTGGTTTTTTTTCCTCTTTTTTTACAGAGTTACTTCTGGAATGGTGATGAAAAGGTCACAGCAGAATTACGGGAGAAAAGTGTCCATAGTTCAAGCTACTTTCAAAGCAACTTTTCCAGACAAAAAGATAAAACATAATCAAAGCCAAAACTTTTTTTTTTCCCCTTTTACCTTTTCATGTAAAATTTCAGCCTTGAGAAGGATGGGGGAAACACAATCTCTTAGATCAGGCAGGGTGCTGGCTCAGTCACCACATGGCTGGAGTCCTTGCCTACCTGGCCAGAGCAATGCACCTCAGGAGAGTGAGGGTGTTAGTGGACATTTTTTTCCTTTTTTTCCCCTGCAGAAGGGTCAGGGGCCACCACAAAAAATTTAGACCTGTCTTTTTGTTTTTCCATGCTACAACATGCTATAACATTTTGTTTTTTCATGCTACAACATGCTATATTAGGTTATGACCTCTTTGGGAACAGAAACACTGAGGCAAATTAATGTGCACGCCCTGAGAGAAGCCTGTCAGTTTTTAAATGAAAAAAAAGAAGCAGCAGGAAGGCAGAGAAAACATGGGCTTTGGGGTTATTGCTTCCATTTTCACTTCATACTGCAGGAGGCCTGGAGTGGAGAGTTAGCAGCTGGAAATGAATAAAGCAGAAGGCAGCCCTGTACAGCTCAATAGTGAAAATTAATCAAGGAAAGATTGCGTTAAAACCAATCAGCAGACACACAGAATCTAAGCTAGATGTAGCTCACCCTAAGAGTTCCGTGCAAATTAAATGATAGCAAAGAGAGGGGACTTCATACTCAAAGTCAAGAGACACGACACATATGATGGAATGGTACGCTGCCAACCACGCTGCCAGAGCTGGGATCTCAGGTCACGTAACTCCTGTCCTGCCTTTGCACCTCAGTAGAGTGTGTGCCCAAACCTGCCAAGACCTGGTTGAGTGCCTCGTCTTTTTTTCTTTTTTTTTAATTTTTTAAATTGTAAATTATGTGGGTTTAGTGGTGAAAAAGAAAGTAGCTAAAAACACTGTTTAGAAATATTAAAGAGCCAAAGAGCAAGAAAACTTTCAGCATAATAAGAAGCTGTTAGGACTCAGCCCAGAGAAGATGTGGCTGCCCCATCCCTGGAGGTGTTCAAGACCAGGCTGGATGGGACTTCGAGCAACCTGGGCAGGGGCACCTCCCACCAGGCCATGGTAGGACAGGGTTGGAAATTGATAAACTTTTAAGGTCCCTTCCATGTTTAACCATTCTATGATTCTGTGATTCTATGACTCATGAGATAATTAAAAGACTTTGGTTTGAGTGTCTGACTGGTGGGATTTAACAGGCTAGAGAAGAAACAACCATGGAAGATGGTGATAGTACTCTCAGCTCCCATCAGTCCCCCAAATTTGGGATTCCCTGTCACAGTGGAGGGAAGGCAACAGCTTTCCCTGGTGAATCATCTTTGAGATCTGGATGTTGGTGCTTAGCAGAACTCTGTTCACCTGGAAAAAGGGCACATTGCCTTTACCTTCTTTAAACCATTAAAGCCATTTTCCTAATTGGCTTACAACTGTTGTCAGGTAAGAGTTTTTAACACTGTGAATAAAGATTACATATGATTAGATAACCAGTTTAAAAGCTCAGAGGGCTGAATCACTGCATTTATTAATTGTGCTCACTCATTTATCTTTGTGCTTTGTTTATTATGATACAGTCCCTGAACCTGAAACTGATTCACAAAGAAAAGCTTGTTCCTGGAAAAAAAAGGTATGTCACTCTCTTAATTATCTCAGTTTATGTGACCCAGCACAGAGGGCTTTTGCTATAACCCAGGCGGCAGGGCAGAGGTTCAGAGCTGTCTCTGTGCAGCCAAGCCTGCAGGGCTGAACCCCTCTGCATGAAGCAGACCTGGCTTTTCCCTCTGCCAGATCCTCTCAGAGAGGATCACAGGTGTACCTGGGTAATTTAAACCGTTAAATCTGACTAAATTATTTTATCAGTTTCTAATTTAAAAACACTTGTGTTGCAGGAGCATGGCAAGCTGCCTTCAAATGAAAGGCTAAATCTTGATGTCCTTCATCTGTTGGAAGGGAATGGCGAGGGTTTATTCTTTGTTTTGTTCCCCTGGCTGAGAAGAGATCACACTGAACTGTAAAGAAGGTTTCAGCCTTTGTATACTTTTTTTTTTTTTTTAAAGAAGTGGCAAATTAAAAGTAATGACTTGGGCATTGCATATTTGCACTTTCAGCTGGCCATAATAAATCTTTCCACTGAACTGTTGGAAGTATTAAATCACTGTGGAGAAGCTCGTCCTTGTTCTTCACTGTAGAGACAATAGGATTTTAATAAAAAATATCTTTGATTAGGTTCAGCAGAAAAGCCAAGGATAACTAAGTATTTGTATCTGTCAGGGATTCAGCAAGAATCCTTGTAAATCACCTTGACTGTAAAAGCTCTTACAAGTGTACATGAGACTTGATAATGGGTTTTGGCTGTTGGTATGGGGTTCATCTCAGTCTCCACATTTGTACTGCTGGAAACCTACCTGCGTAGTGACAAAGCCTTTTTTTTACTTTTCCTAGTATGTTGTAGAAAAATACAGAAAACCCACCAAAAGTTTGTGATCTGTAAAATGAAAATGTCTTTCTAAAAATAATGGCAGCCCAACACCAGTGCTCTAAAGCCAAAGCAGGGTAAGTGATGCCCGTAATTCACAGGGTCACCTGGAAAGCTGTTATGTGCCAGGGAAAGGCTGTCGCAGGACTGAGATGCTCTCCCTGCAGCACAGCTCGCTGCTGAGCCTGGGGACCCAGTGTTTGCTCTTCAGGTACCAAGCCAACAGGCCACCTCAGCCTGATGTCAAGTAATGATCAAAAAATAATAAAAAATAGGCTGATAGACGGCAGATGGCACAGAAGACGTTGCCCTGGTTTAAAATACAGTAAATAGTCCTGGCCAGGGATGCAGAATCACACCAGTTTGACCTCAGGATTTGCCGCTGCTGAAGCAGAAATGCTTCCTGACTTGCCCAAGCAAGTACAAATAGGACACTGCAGCTTTTCAAAGCCATTAGAAATCGGGACTCTTTAAGGCAGCTGCTCAGATTGAGGCTGGCTTCCCAGTGGATACTAAGATGGCAAAAGCTTCAAGTAGTTGAGCTGTGACAGTCTGGATCCTGCAAAATACTTTGCTTACAGGAGTGCAGACTAGACTCGGGGCTGTGGAGGCCTTGCCCAGCTGTAGAGACCACCATGCACAACCTGTGGTGCTCACAACACGCTGATATTCATTCTACCACACCAGCCCTGAAGTTGTCACTGTTTGTGCCTCCATATCTTCATACAACTGTAAAAGTTAGTGATTTAAGCCGTAGGTGTTACGTGTTGCTGTATTCAAAGCCTCTTTCTGTCCACTCCAGAGTCACCTTCCCAGGCTTCTGTGCGGATGATAAATACTGGAATACGCTATCTATGGAGTGCTGTCCCCCTTCAAAAAAAACAGAAATCTTGTCTTAAATGCAATGGCTTGTGCCTGAGTAGAGAATATGATGATAGCTCAGATAATAAATGCTTATTATGATGAATGGAGCATGTACCTCAAAGAAGCAGAAGCAATTCATGAAAAAATAGCCAAAGAAGATCAGACTTGACGGGCTGAACTGGCTTGACGAGCAGTAATAACATATAGCCACCAAAACGAATTTGCGAAATGCACTTTGACTTAAAGTCGCTTAATATTCTCATGATATCTGTAAAAGGTTCCAAAACAGATTTTTACACTGCTTTAAGCATATTATTGTTTATGCTCCAGCCACAGAGAAAAGAGCTGGAATATGTGGCCAGTACTTAAAATGAAAGAAATGCTCAAAAATGAAAGCAGGCAAAGAAAAGGGGGAGCTTTTGTTTCAGAATAATTTCCCTTAAAGCAGCTTGTTATTTCTCAAAGATATTATACTTATGCAGATTTAACTGTAGAAATATTACATTGTTATAATTTCTCCAGTGTGATGCAACTCTAATTACTGACTGCTCAGAGCGTGAAAAAGAAATAAAAGATGAACAACAAGTTAATTTTCATTTGAAAAATTAAGATCAAAGATAAGTTTTAAAAGAATAAAAAAAATTACCAAAAAAGTGACTGGGAGCATGGATGCATTTCATGGTGAGAGGAGCTGCAGTAATTCCATTGTTCCTGAGGGGATATTGCCAAAAGTGAGGAGCTACAGCCTTGTCATGATTTCAGCTGGGATGGAGTTAATTTTCTTGCTAGCAGCTGGTTTTGGATTTGGGATAAAAATATGTTGGTAAAACACTGATGGTTTTGGTTGTTGCTGAGCAATCAGGGCCTTTTCTGGTCCTCACATTGCCCCACCAGTGAGTGGGATGGGGTGCTCAAGAAGTTGGGAGGGGACATAGTTGGCCCCGGCCTGCCCAAAGGGATATTCCATACCATGTGGCATAGCATATATACCACAGTGTATAAAGCTGGGGGAAGAAGAAGGAAAGAGGACACATTTGGAGTGATAGCTTTTGTCACCGTTAGGTGTGATGGATGCTCTCCTGGAGATGGCTGAACACCCGCCTGTCCATGGGCTGCGATGAATGAATGAATGCGATGAATGCCTTGGTTCCCTTTGCTTGCGTACTTGGCTTTTGCTCTTCCTATTGAACTGCCTTGATCACAACCCATGAGTTATTTCTTACTTTTCCTTTTTTGAGTCTCTTCCCCATCGCACTGTGTGGGGGTTGAGTCCTGGTTTCTGGCTGGGCTTAAACCATGACAAGCATGAAAAGAGGCTTGAGGCTATTCAGGCCAGCTACACTGGGATGAAAGAAACACCCCGCAAAGTAACATGCTTCGAGTGCAAGAGATAATGAACTGTGTTTCTGTCACCTGTTTCTTTGGATTGATCTTTAATCTGTCTATATACATTAGTTGCAATAAAGCTTCTCCAAAACTAAGGATGTTGTGGCCCCTACAGGGCTGTTTGGTGGCTGGATCAAATGTGCTCCTGGGGCAGCACCTCTCAGCCACTTCAGACTATAAACATACCCTCACAGGCTGCTGTTTCTCTGTCTGTCGCACCACTGCTTCGTGGCTAGGGCTTGCACTGTACCTTCTAAGCCAGCCAATAATTTTTCCCAGGCTATGAAACCCATTTTCTCTCTCATTTTTCCTTGTCTTTCCAAGGCCTTACGTGATAAAGTGCTGAGTATTGCTGCTATCTGCAGACTCATGAAGCTCCTGATCTCTCTGCCAGGTTGGAGCTCAGTGCAAACAAATTCTTCAGAGCTCCAATGTGCCTGGTGAACAGCTCGGATGCCTCCTCCTGCCGAAAGCATAAGCCTTAATGCGTCGGTGTGTGAGTGCAGAGCAGCAGGGTGAGCTCAGTATCTTTCATGTGATGCTGGAGACAATTTCCCCCGTGATTTGCCCCACCAGGCATTTTGCGCCCCTACAGCAAAGTCCCAGAGTGGAAGGAGCGAATCCAGTAGGTCTCACCCTTGAAAACACCAGTGCATGTTGCTGGAAAAGGCTTGCAATGATCCCAGGCCGAATCGTCTCTGAAGCATCCATCACACCAGTCAGTGCTGGCTACTGCTGATGCCATAATTAAGGAGGTTATTAGAGCGCTGGCCATTGAAATGCCACAGGTCACTGACAGGTCACAGGTTCCCTGCTTCTCTGGTAAGCCACAGCATCTGTTCATCAGGATCTTGGAAGTCAGTTGCACTCGGTGGCAGGATTTCCAAGCCTGCCACGTTGCTGTCATGTAATGATAATGAAATTACTGTGGAAATAGTTTTTTTAATATCTCTCAGCCACTCAACCTTTAAAAATAGTCTTGATGCTTTGCCTGGGAACTTGCACACTTTCTCCCTCCCTCTCTTCTGGTCACCTCCTGCACCTGGACACAGGTAGTGAGGATGTTGGATGGAGCACTAACAGACCAGCAAGCTCTTCCAGCTGCTTTACCTCTTTTCTGACCGGTCATTCCTATACCCCCTCTACCACCAAACAGGAAGGTTAAATTGCTGCCCAGTTGCTCTGCCATGTGTCTCAGCACCTGCCACCCACCATCACAAACCAATGCTGCTTCCATCATCTGCTTGAATTTCAGCTTCAAATTTCCCCAACTCCAGGAAGCATAAAAAACTGCTTTGTCAAGATCAAGCACTGCCTTTATCTGCAGGGAGCTGAATGTGATTTTGTTAGACATGTTATGCGTGTTTTGAAGATTTAAAAATTTGATTCAAAATTTTACTGTTTTCCATAAATAAGCCTCAGCTGCCACATGAAGGCAGGAAAAAAACTTTATCAGAAAGCCAAAGGCTGGTACCACACAAACCTCTCTTCCTTCCTCTAGTAGCTAGCTCATCTTTAGGAAAAGTAATTCATTTTAATTAACTTGAGGAACATATTTAAACTGGACATGAGAACTACAACTTATTATTCCTGATGTTATTCCAGGACATCATCAAGGTTATGGTTCACACTGCAATTTAACTCATTCATCCACATAACACAGCATGAGCCAGGCAAAGAGCCTATAAGAATAAGGTTTGACATTTAGAACCACCAAGGAGCCCATATGGAAGATAATCCCAATGTCATGATCAGACACAGCTGTGTCTGATACAGGCCACAAGCACTGCAGCCCTCTCCAGCAGACCCTAAACAATGTTGCCGAGCAGTGCTCAGTGGCCACCACACTGTCACCAGTCCCACGTGTGAGCCTGACCATTGCTCTAGGTCAGAACTATGGGGCTGATGACTTTCCTCATGTTCTGCTCACACTTCTTGTGAATTCAGAAATTTCGGCAGCCAGGAGGAGGTGTGAGGTTTTGTCTACCAGCTCTTCTGAATTGCCTGATAACTCTTGGGCTCCCAAGTGCAGGAGCCTGAGCCTGCTCTGCAGCCCGTGTTCAGCTGGGTGCTCTCACCAGCTGGCAATGACCAAATTATTGGCCGGAAATATTTCTTAGCTCAAGACAGCCCTGCAATGGTGAACCTGCCAGGAGCGTGTGCTGGCAAAAGGCAGGCTCCCTGGGGAACTGCTGCACAGAGCTTGTTGATTGAGGTGCTGCAAATAGGTCAAAGATGTGGCCCCTGTACAAAGGCAGCTAATTAAATGTACAAATCCAATAAAAATAAATATGCCACTTTCATATGCAGGTCCTGCTGTTCCCAAAGATAATGGGATGTGAGTCAGTTGCTGTAGTTACCACAATAATGGCAAAGAAAGCAGGCTAACCCCTGGAAGAAATAACCACCACCTAGTCCTCCTGCTGCCTTGGCACTGGCTTTATGGGTTGTGGGCAGACAAGGCAGCACTTCCCTGGGTGAAGAAGAGCTTTCTTCTGCCTTATTTCCTTACTGTTTTGCCTTCAGTACGATTTTATTCACAGTGACGGATGGCATTGTTCTGGAGCTGCTGAGGGGTTCTCTGTGCAGTAGGATTGATGCTCCCACCACTCTAGCGTGTTGGCCTCCACTGGTGTTACTCTTATTTACACATGGGAAGTGAATGGGGCGTTGCAGACCTGGCCAGGGATCTGCGGAGCACCCAGCTGCCCTCTGCCTCACACCAGCCCTGCCTGCCCCAACACCCAGCCCTGGCCTGGGGAGGGGAGACAGCAGCCATGGATTTTATCTGCTACTTTACAACTCAATACAGAGGGGAAAAAAAATACCTCTGACTAGCTGGGCATTTGCCATTTGATGGGGTCGCTGTACATAGCAAAAAAAACCCACAAACAAACAAAAAACCCAAAGTGGCAACTACACTCAAAATTAAGCTCCTTTTCAAGCCAAAGGGTTAAAAAGCCACCTCACAGCCACCTTTTGGCTTTCTTACCACCACTTTATCGCATGCCATACTGGGCAGGGCTGCTTAAGGATATACGCAAAAACTGCATCCTGCTGGCAAAGCTGAAGATGCAGCAGCAAAAAGCAGAGCTCTCACGTACTATCTTCTCCGTGACGAAAGCACTGTGAGCTGCAAGTGCAGGTAGGTCCTGCTCCTGGTTCCTGAATTCCAAATTTACGGGGATTGACACAAACTACTGCCCCCACCTGATTTGTTTTCAGAAGCCAATAGTTTCTGTAAATGACCCTTTGTTATTGTATAGCAAGCCCAGCCCTGCCAGGCAGCAGCGAGGTGTCGTGCAGAGCTGGCAGTGCAGACGGTGCTTCAGAAGCTCTGGTGTTTGTTATGGTCTGGTGAGCCAAGAATAGCCCCAGCAGCCGTCAGCAAGCTCGCAGGGAAGCAAAGACTGACTCTGCCCTGTCAGCTATACTAAATGAAGCCTCAGACACAGCTTAAATAAATAAGTAAATAAGCAAACACTTTTTTTAAAGGAGACAAGTGCAGAGGTTGTCTGTGGACAAGGATGATGGCACAGAGCATTAGTGCTGATTCGTGGGCATGTTGGCACATACAGAATGTCTCTGTCCGCTCCTTTGTCCTCTGCTTCTTGCAATAAATGTAAAAGAAAGTCCTGCTGGAGTTTTTAAGCCAAATTAATACAAGCTGCCAATAAACAAGTCAATGCCTGGGCAATCTGTAAAAACCCTTTGCAGGCTTTGTGCTCCACCTGCGAGCTGGACAAGCCATCCATCAGCAGCACGTTGGGGCTGCTGTCAGCTGTACGACACACACACACAAGCCAAGCAGTGCGTGCGGTACCCTGCCTCTTCCCAGTGCTCCCAGCCTCCAGCAGCACCCCTCAGCCCTCGACAGACAGATGGACAGAGATGGCACGGGTTGCTGTGCAGAACCCCAGGCAAGTCAGGTGTGCTGCTGGTTTGCAGCTGGTGGTCTAAGGTGGGGCATTAAAAGCCCATTAAAAGAATTTACAGTTCTCAAAGTACCTGAATTCTCTGGTTGTTCACTTTGCCTTCACGGAAATGCCATGAGATCCAGTGGGGAGGGCAGGGGTAAGGAAATCCCAAACAACAAAATCAAACAAACAAACAAAGGCAAAACATAACAGGCTTCCTCCAAATTTTCTAGAGAAAATGGAAAAGATATGATAAGATGCCAAGAATTCATGTTTACAGCAATTGTATCACATGTAGGGCACATCCATAGCACAGGCAAAAATTAAACAGCAAATTGAATGCCATGAATCAATTCTCAGCTAACAATGGCTGTCCAGGAAATGGAATTCCTTGACTCAGTTGTCATGACAATACTCTTGAAAAATATCTGCCATAGGATAAACCCTCACTGCCTCCATGTGACGGGAGCGCACACGGTTCTGCTCCTCTTCCCCAAATTAATGCAGCACTTTAAAGAAAGTCAATTCCAGGATTGAACAATTACACAATGATGAGAAGGCAGCAGATACCAATGGTGCAGTTTATAATGCAGTTGCTCTAATTGTTTTTTGAAACTAGCACTGCATTGGGAACTCCTCAAGCTATGTCATTATGTATATAATGGGCCACACAGTCACATTGTATTTATTTTTACTCACGTTTTTCATCACTAAGATGCTTGTTAAATAGTGACAAGTACAAATGTTTATAGCAGGAAAATGAATTTTTTTTTTGCTACGCAAAAAAAAAAAAAAAAAGGCAACAAACCCTCACCATCCTGTATCCTTTATTTCTGTTACCACTACTTCTGCCATGCTCTAGGATGAAAATGCAACACCTTCCTTGGAATATAAACTGTGATTGGAGTAGAACAGCAGTTTTGGCCTTATAACTTGTATTATATATATAAAATATATATAAATATAAAATAAGAGAAAGGGGGGTGGGAGATGAAAGAAACTGAGTGTCTCTGCTGTTCATTGCCAGCTTTATTTTAGAGAAATTGAACAGCTAACTGAGGAGCAAAGGGAAAAAACTACGTGCTGTTATCCATGAGATAGCCTCCTTATTTACTTCCCTTCATTGACTTCATAGCAAATATGCTACTAATATTGCTTCCAAAATACTGAGAAACTTCACTGGTGTGTGCTTTAGCTGTTGCTGGTATGTTTAGAGGGAGGGGAAGAGAGGAAGGAAGTAAAGCAGAAACATGAGATAGGGCTATGCTGAGTGACGGACAGAGTTTGCCCCAGAAAGAAGAGAAATGAGGAGTTATGGAGAGCAGAGCTGGCCTAAGGTGGGTAACAGGCACGTTTGCTCCTTGAAGCAACGTCTCAAGGGCAAAATGAAGCAGAAAACCTCCCTCGGTTTAGTTCTGCAAGCGCAATTGGAGTTGATCTGAGCCAAAGCGGAGGTTTTAACATAAAGATTCCCAAATCATGATCAAAGCAGTCCATTATCCTCTGCAGTACATGCCCTCATTTCTTCCCCTCACTTTCATGAGCTGCTCTACAGACACTCACCCAGAATTCACCTTTCTTGCATAATCTCATCTGGCACAAACAAAACCGCTTCAGAAAAGAGCAGGGTTGTGTTTGAATTCCCATGTAACCTGCTCACTCAAGTTAGATCCTGGAGCAGCCCAGGACAGGCTTATCCTCACCCACCACCACCTCATGCCAGAGATCTTTGGGCTGACCTGAGGGCAGCTGCTGAATGACCCCATCATTGCCAGGCATCACTCCACTGGACAAACCACTGTATGCCCATCACCAAGGCCTTTGGGCTGCTCAGCCGATAATATGAGACCAGGGGCAAGTACCACACACCAGAAGGAAGGTTCAGCCCTCTCTTACTCTGAAGCTCAGATCAGGCATCCACAGTGGCTCTCTGGAAACACTTTGCCCAGGGATTTTTGCATGCTGGCATGGAGATGGGGAGTTTGTTGGCATTGGCCTTGTGACAGGAGAGGGTGCTGGAGAGGCAGAAGCATGTGTTCACTCAGCCCAGGCAAAGCCCTAATATGGTACCCCAGTCCAGGTCCTGCCGTCTGCCCTTCTGGTTCCAAAGCTGCATCTGAATCGCCTTGAAGAAAGCGTTACCATCTGTTTTTCACCGTCTTAAGTCACCTAGAAGAAAAAATACCTTCCTTTTGACATTGCTCTTGACACTCTGGCACTAGGATTATTACCACTGACGTAGGTTCCCCAGCAATTATTTAATGAGGCCAAACGGGGCAGAGAGGCAATGTCTCCCAATGCCCTGGCAATCGGTGACAGCATCTCAGTAGGCTATTGAGCTCCTTAGGGAGGGGAACAAACACACCCCCATTAACCTGCCTCAGGTACTTACATGCAAATATCTTTTCTTCTAAAGCTAACAATAAAATATTTCTTCTACTAATAGTTTTAATTATTTTAACCAGTAAGTCCCTTCAGTCCCATCAAGTCTCTTTCCCTGTTATCCTTTCACAGCCCTTTTTCCTCACCTTCCTGTCTTTCCAAAGGCTGCTCTGGTTTGTTTGAGTTATCTGCAGCACCACCAGCATCAGCATAATCCCAGGGAACCAAGGTCCTCATTAATTAACTCATCTCCCTCTGCTTGCTTGGCAGAGCAGCCCAGCAGCAGCCAGCACACCTAACGCTGTCTTTTCTGTACCAGCTCAGCATAAGTGAAGGAATGGGGGTTAGAAACCCCACAGCCCGTGGTTCCTGAGCTCCTTTGTGCAAGTAGGGGCTAATCTGCTGTTATGGCCCTTCGAAATGGGGGGAACAGGGTGCTGGATGCTGGCCACCTCCTCTCTTTGCGTCAGCCACAAGGCAGCAAGGGAGGAGCAGAGTGAACTACTCCTCAGTTCCATCAACAGTTAAGAGGCAGCAAGGGTCCTAGAGCTGGGCAAGCATATGAGCAGTGCCTCTGCCTTTCCCCTGTTTATCCACAGCTAGTGACCTTTTTTTCTGTAAAGGCTGGCATAGGGGTAATTATTGACTGCTGGAAAAGGCATCAGCCATTGTGGTGGACCAACGTGTTTCCACAAGGTGTTGTTGCACACAGACAAATGTGCTGGTTACAGATTCAGATACACGGAAAACTTTTGAACTAGTCCCATCAGATGAGTTGCTGCTTGCATTTGAGCCAATTGAAGCAAATCTTGGACAAAACAAATGATATATGCAAGCAACACGACCCCCTACTTTTTCTGTCTTGAAACCCAGAGAACAGCTTAATTCCTGCTTAAGCCAGCCCCCGATGGCTCTTTGGCAGTGTGTTTTTAAGATAAGAGCAGATAGTATCTCAGACGATCAGAAAATATTTCATAAAGTAAGCTGAAAGTTCAAAATAAAAATTATCTGGGACTTAAATGAAAAAAAATGAAAATCTTGCCCTTTTCTCAGATGATCTCAAACAACATAGAGGAGAAATAATACCATGCAGAAGCACATTGTCAGGCACTGCGAGGATGTGCTCATGGTTTGGCAATACCCCACGGTTTTCTTTCCCTGCTAAGAATGAGTTGGTAGGAGCTGTAATCTGAGTGCAAAGCTTTTGCTTCGACCATTACCAGGACAAAGCTCATGTGGAAATGCTTTCCAACAGCAAGGGAAGAAAAACCCACCAGGCTACCACAGGTGATAAATATTTCTCCAAGAAGCCACTGGTTTTGCTGAGCACAAATTACAAGACATGGGAGGTGACTGAGCGGATATGGTGGAGCAGGGAGGGAGAACTGCAACCAGAAATTAAACTGTCATCTCAACAGAAATACATCAGGCAATAAAGGTATCATCTCCACGGCTGTGAACAGCACATGGGGTACCCTCCTCCTCCTCCTCTCCCCCAAAGGCCATCCTCTCACCCGCCTGGGATGGGAAGGAGCTGCTGCTTGTTGGAGCATGAGCAGATGGCAACAGCTCCCAGAAAAGCACCATCACATTAAGTGGTGTGTTTCTGTTTCAGTGTGAAAGGCAGCCCCAGCATAGCTCCAGGCTGGGAAATTCAGCCAAAATCCCCACTGATGCCAAAATCCCCACCAGTGGCATCTGGAAGGGGGAACAGGGTGAGGACCATCCTGGCCAGGCACCACCTGCCCCTCATCAATTTTGACAAAGCACCTCAGGATGGGTGGAGAACGAAGAGCCTCTCCATTTGGGGCACTCTTCACCAGGGACCGCACTCCTCATGGATGTCAATTGGTTTTACCAGTTGATGAAAATCTGAATATTGCAGCCTCAGAGCTATGCAGATCACAGTGGTGCAGGCTGCAAAAAAACACACGCAGGGACAAACCAGCTCAGACAGGACAACCAGAGTGTGTACCAACACATCATCTTCAGCAAGTCCAGTTTCAAGGTCACCAGCACCGTGTTCAGGCACAGCATGAGCTGGCCCGGGACAGCACTATTGATATTAAAAGGAAACAATCCATTAAATGTGCCTCTCGATGTCCTCTCATCCTTGCTGGTGATCTGAGCCCATCTCTGCCAGCTCCGGGAATTACTCATCAGAGTGGCATAATGTGACCTACGAGTCAGCAGCAGGGATAACAGGCACCTGCAAGCCTGCCATTTGCTAGCCATCAAATAGCCATGGATGGCTTGGCAGATCCCAAATTACAGTGCAAGTAGGAACTGAAGGTTTTAAAGGAGAAATTATTATTGTCAGGGTTTTATGGGGAAAATAACCCCGTAGAATGTATTTTAAGGTAGTAGTTTAGACAGGAGCATGATAACATCGTAAACCATAAGAGGAAAACTTGAGGCATTTAAAAACATCACAGGAAAAGCAAGAGTGAATTACTGCTGTCTCGCCTTTCCTAGTTACTTGTCTTAAATTATATGTGTGTGCCTGTGCGTGCATTTGTAAATATATTTCTTTAATTCTTTTTAGATAGATTTTACAAGTGGAAGAGTGTACAGTGTTGCTGTATTAAACAGTAAAAAAAGTAATCTGTGAGTGTTTAGAAGCACCAGCCAGAAAAGATGAAGGATGTTATCACACAGCAACCCATCCATCTGACTGCAGCCACTAGGGTCAGCAAGATTGCCTTTGAAAACCTCCCACCTCTCCTCCCTTGTGTTTCAGAAGCCACCAGAGCCCTGCCAGAGCAGGCACCTCCATAAGTAGGTTTGATTTGTTTTGGGATCTTCTCAGCTGTCCTTGAACACCTCCAGGGACAGAGCACTCTTCAGAAAGAGTTCAGTAATTTAGGAAAGATAACATCACACTTAAATCTTGTTTTATTCTGTCTCTTTGATCTGCTGTAGGTGTGTCTACATGGAGGCTCTCAAGAGGGGCAAAAATCACCAGTGCATGACTGACTTCCCTCAGCAGGGGCTGTGCCCTCTGGGTGACGTGCCTCTGCCTGGCAAACTCAGCCCTGCAAGGTATGGTCCCCAAGGCACTAAATCCCCAGCAGAGTTAAGGGTCAAGTTATCCTCAGCCCTCACTCAGAGCCTCGCTCCTCTGCTTTCTGCCAACACAGACCAGGTCACACTCTTCCTCCTCCTCCTCCTGTCTCAACCCAGTGCATGGCACTTTGTCCAGCATGTGATACAGGTATTAGTTTTCTTAATAGTAAAGTTAAACTATGGGAAATGATGCACGTGAACGACACAGGTTTTCACTATAATTATTTTCACAGAACTACCACAGAGCTGTCCAAGCTCTATCGGATGGGTGTAGAAACTAGAAATGGAAAAGGTCCCTTCAATGACAGGTCCAAGAAAAAGACCTATTGGCTCAGGTCCCTGCTCTGCATACTGACACATCCCCAAACGGTTGTGTCTGATAAGAGACAACATGAATGAAAAAACAAAACATAGTTCTCCAAATTTCTAGGAAGGGTTTTCTCTCTTTTTCAAAACTATAATTAGGATCCACTACTATCTTAGGACTCTAAACTAACATTTTCATGGCAAATCACTAACCAAGTGGATGGAAATGTCTGGTTGAGACAGAGAGAGGCAAAGTGATTTCACTCTTTACTGAAACTTTTGCAACCCTCCAAGGCTTCTCTCTCAAAGTCCAGCTTTGTAACTTCTGCTGGAAGTCCTGAATAACAAAATCCTGCTTCTCAGTGTGGGGTACAGAGACAAAGCAGAGCTGTTTTAGAAGGACAAGCTGTCTCTTACATGGATGTAAAGAGCTGTCCCTTTCAAACACCCAGGCAAAGAAGCCCAGCCAGCATGTTGTGGGCTGCCTGTGGCATGTCCCACATAAATACAGCACAGCCAATTGCAAACTCAACCAGCAGGCATCTCTAGGTGTAAGGACAACGCAGTCTCTACCTCAAGAACAGCTTTCAAGGTAGTGTAAACCAGCCTGGATGCGGATTTCAGTGGGGCAGTGCTGATTTTTATCATTTAAAGCTCTGTCTCAGAACTATTTAATATGTGGGTCTCTGTTAGAACAACTCCCAGGGTTTCTACATGGCGTAACACACCCTTTCCTAGCAAACTGTCAGCCAGCGGCATCAGTTATTTCAACAGCCACATCACTTCTGACAAAGCCTCACCATCTGCTCTACCCTCTAATTACAAATGCAGAAAACATAATTCACAATCAAATGACATAAAAAAAAAATGAAAGAAAACCAGCAATTAAAGTGCACATTCTGCCAGGCAAATCAATCATCCCTTCCCAGCCCTGCTGTACCCACTACTGCTCTTGCCTCTTACAGGCAGGGTCAGAATTAGTCCCAGACCACTGGAGACTTCAGTCCTGCTGGTTTCACTGACAGCAGCCTTCTAGGCTTGATCTTCTCTTCTACCAGGGACTCTCTTCAGCTCCAGCCTGCTGCTGTACTTACTGGTGACTTGCTAAGCCTCAGGATCAATTTACCTTTCCAATGCACAGACATACCTTTGTTATTCCCCACTCCCTGCCCCTCCTCTGGGCTCCCCCTGGCTCACAAGTCAACAAAAACTTGAGGGTTTCAGGGGAATAAGCAGGGACTGATAGGGCTGTGTTTGCCAGCAAACACCCCAGGCGGAATTCATCTTTGGTGCAATGCCATTGCACTTAGTAAGTTATAATCCATGCTGAAAGAAACATTTGTATGGAAATTTACGTTAACATTCAGGCACCATTTATACTCTCTAAGTAATTCAAACCCACAGAGGCAATTTCTTGCATGTTCAAAATTTAACGTCTCCTTCTCTAATCAGCCCGTTCAGAAGGGCTGGAATCCACTTCTGAGGCCAGGATGAAGGGTGGTCCTTGGAGTGGGAGCTGGGGAGAAGCATTTGACTGCTGTGCTTTACTCCCACGTACCTGGCTGATGAGACTGGAGGACAGCTCTGTCAGTCTGTCTGTCACCGATGTAGAGGCTTTTAGGAGCAGCCCCAGTGACCATCAGGACCCTCCCAGAGGATCAGGGTCAGCGCTCTGCAGCACTGCAGAGCTGTGGATGGGAGGAAACTCCACCCTATTAATGTCACTCAAGGAATTCAAAGCTCTGCATCCGACATGTCTACCGAGCCCTTTCTCATGGCACGTACTCCCTCTCTGACTCCCTCTGCCAGCCAGCAATGCAGCCTCATCTTCCCTCCCTCCCTCCCATCCCCATGCAAAGCATGCAAAAAGCTCTCTCTTTTTGGCAATGCTCAGCTTTCCCTGATAGGCTCAAGGAACACCCAGCAGATGGTCCTCGCTATCCCTTCACTGTATAGCTGCCATACAGCATGGCCATAGGAGGGTAAAGGGATGGGACATGCTGCCGGCCCTACTCTCAGATGGGAGAGCCCCACAACACTGTGACACACTGGTCTTTCAGGGACTATGTCTTGTAGAGCAAAGCTCCAGCAACAAGCCCCAGGCCCAGGCTGAGGGGGGGGGGCGGTGTGTGGGCCTGGCTGGATCACGTTGCTAAACAATTTCTAAGTTTCCTTTGAAAATCCTGCTCTAGTAGTTTTCCTCCTCTGCCTGTCTGAAGGTAGCTCCACGAGATGCTCATTGGCAAGGAGAGCACAAGGCTCTGATATAATTTTGGAAATGTTTCAGGGCTTCAGGATAGTTTTACAATACGTTGCAGCTAAGTGGCAGATGGGATTCTGGGCTAATCAATACACTAAGCAGAGCCAAGTGCTGGATCACTGCTCTGAACTGAAAGAATAAATGGTAAATCAAAAGAATACAAAAGTACCATCAGTTCTGTAAAGCAAGATCTGTAAGTTGTTCAGTTCCTACATTTTCAAGCCTGTACCATGAGCTTAGTGTGATAAAAGGAGGCATTTTCCTTCCTGCAGCAGATTCTGCGGGTGCTCACAACTGCAGAGCACGGGCAGCCTGAGCCAAGCACCCACCCCAGTTCCCAACACCACGTTTGCCTTCCCTGGCCCAACACTGCTGTGCTTCATGAACCAAAACTGTGTGATGTTAGGTGAGAAGTACTGGATGCAAGCAGCAACCAAAGGTCTCAGCAGCTGGTCCATGCATCATAGAATCATATTGGTTGGAAGAGACCCTTGGGATCATCAAGTCCAACCATCAGACGTACTCTACAAAGTTCTCCCCTACACCATATCCCTCAACACTACATCCAATCTACTCTTAAACACATTCAGGGCTGGTGACTCCACCACCTCCCTGGGCAGCTCATTCCAGTGCCTGACCACTCCTTCTGTCTTCAGAAGCATCTCCAAATCTTCCTCTCTCAGGAAGTGGCATTTGCCATCAGACGTGCAGCAGGTTTCTCTGGCAATTAGCAAACGGGGCTGAGACAATGCACAGTTCTCAAGTGCCATCGGAGCTGTGACAAGGCCTCAACCAAAAGCCAAGGGTCACATTGTCATCGCTGGCAGATGGGAACCAGTGGCCAGGAGATTGATTGGGCCATTAGGCAGCTTGTCATGAAGGGATGAGCTGCCTAGCTGCAAAACCTGGGACATGCAGCTTTGGGTGTGGGAGACGAGGAAAAGGGGAGTCCTGGCCACTCACTATGTGCAGGGGCACCCGTGACCCCCCCGTCCCTCCCCTGTGTAGTGACAATCTTAAATCAGAACTTGCAGGGATACCGTGCAGGAAAAACAAAGAGCTCTCAGTAGGGCAAAGGGGATCTCTCCTCCCTGTTTCTTAATGTCCCCTGTGCCCAGCGATGAGTCCGTGCCCTTCACCTATTATTGCCCAAGAAATGTCCTTTTGATTTAGTACCTGGAGATTATAAAAGCCAAACAAAAGACACACAAGTTATGCATTCAAAGGAGATCCTTTCAGGTGCCAAACTGCAGCAGACCTATAGTGATGGTTATTATACAGAAACAGACACAAAACTGTTATGTGGATCAACACATGTTATCAGTCATTCAACAAAATACTGAGTCCATCCAGCTTAGCTATTACCTTTTTACAGCTCTGAAAGATTTACCATAGTTTCAGCTTAATCTGGAATTTTATTATGTAGTTATTTTAATCTCACTTTATTTTATCACTGCTTGGAGCCCCATTATCAAAGTAAGATCATGTTTAGATACCGCCAGTGATGAATAGCATTAGAAATAGCTAAAAAAGAAAGAGAATCCAGCTCTGTTTTGCTATACACAGTAGAAAACCATCAAAAGAGCCTTTATGATGAGCCAAAAAGCTCATCATAGCTTTTTAGAGCGATAAAGAGGTAGTTCCTACTGGGGGACTGGGATGAGTGTTTAATTGGATGCTTCCCTCCTCGTTATTTACCTATATGAGCTTCTCTCACCCATCATCAGATTGAAAGCCAGAAGAGACCATCAGACTATCTTCTCTGAGCCCATGGCTGAATATCATGCACTAGCCTGACTTTTACATGTTCTTACATGTCTTTTGCTGAGCTAAAGTACCTGTTCAGGCAGAAGGTGTACCTGTTCAGACCTGCACCAGAAGATCCCTCTCCCCTTGTTTTCTCTGTTAACACTGAAGATGAGAACTCTGAAGCCAGTGACTCCTGCTGGTCGACCATGACAAGAGGGTGAATTTCACAAAACATAGGAGGCAGACAGTGTGGGAGACTAAACCCTATGCTCAGAGCTGACCCCTGCCTGCATAGGCAGGGTCGCAACAAGCCAAAACCAGCCCTGTCCCCAGGGGCAATGCTGGGGACATAGGAGCTGGCAGGGCACATCCTCCCTGCCAGCCAGCAGAGCGCACTGAGTCCTTGGTCTGACTTTGCCCCGCTGGGATTTTGTTCAGAATCCTCTGGTGGGTGCTTTGCCACCCTGGTTCCCCAGTAAGGAAATCAGGGGAGCATTAAAGATAGTCAAGTGGTCTAAAGCACAAATTCATGTCTCATCTTCCAAGACGTTTAAAGTACATCTTTAAATGCTATCTGAATCAGAATAGGTTCCTAAATTGGGACTGAAAATCTTTAGGACATACTTTAAAAACATATGGATGAAACAACACATGTGGGAAGAAGTGGAGAAGTCTGTTCTTTCCCATTTTTTACTTTGGGAAGAACCAGGAGAAGGCTGTTGACACAGCAGAGCGATGCAGCATCCACAAGCAATGCATTCACTGTCACTGTCTCAGTCATTGCAATCGGTGACACACAAGTCACCCAGAACCTGGACCAAAGAGGGTTGGAGTCTGCCTTATCACAGCCTGCAAGGGCAATGCTGGGAGGAAAACTAACCTTTCATTCAAAGCACAATCATCTCTAGCCCTGACCTTGCAACGCCAATCGAGATGTCTGCAAGACCACCCTAGGAGAAATGGAGGACACCAGCCCAGGTCACCCAGGTGCACCTCCCTGCCATCACCTTGCACCAAAAACGCAGCCTGGAGCTCTAACTTTTATTTCTTCTTTTTCCCTCCTCAGCATCCTCAGTCCTGCAACGCCATCTCCCCCCACCCCACAGCACAAGATGACAGCAGGGCAGTTTCTTTGGCAGGTCCACCACAGGTGGTGTCCCCTGCTCCAGTTTGGGGGGGGATTTACTCTCCTACAGAGTCACCCACCGTCCCTGAGGCTCCAGCCCAGGTGGGCACACGTGTTCCCGAGGGAGCAGCAGGGACAGGGTTGGGGGGGGGGCGGGGGGGGAGCCTTTCTCACCCCGTAGCAGCGGGGCTGATCGATGTCCTTCCTACAGCCAGAAGCTCCGCTAGCTGTGTCTCGGCGGAGTGCTGAGCACCGCACCGGGCCTGGTCTGCACCGTCCTCTAGCGGCCACCAGACACGATTCACTGGCCCAGATTTAGTCCCCCGGGGCAGCTCTGGGTCAGATATGGACCAGAGGAAACACTTCAGCCAGGCAGAATGCTTCAGAAGTCCTCTTAAGGAAAAGCTTCAGAGGAAAAAACAGTTTCTCTGTGTCCTGGTTTGAGGTAAAACAAACCAATTTTCTGTTCAGTAGTTTTACTGTTTCAGCTAGGCCTCTTCTAACTGACTAAAGTCTGAAATTAACAGCACATTGTTCTGAGAGTGTTTCATCTCACAGTGATAAGACCTGATTATACCAAGGGATGGCATGCAGAGAGGCCGTTGCTTATACTTACTGCTAGAACAACCAAGGTCAGGTAATTTTGTCAGGTGACCCAAAACTGACCAACTGGGGTATTCCATCCCATCCACATCATGCTCAGTAAAAAAAGCTGAGGGATCAAAGGGTCATTAGGTTTCTTCCTTCAATGGCTGACGTCTGAGGAGGACCCTGTCTGTTCGTCTGCCTTTGATCCTGATCCGGAATCCAGCTCCTGTCGGTCACCGAGTCCAGCCTGGGACGTTCACTGATGCTGCTGGTGAAGTGATCGTCGTCCTGGGAGCCTGATACAGTTTTGTATAGACTGTATACTTTTTTCTTTATCCTTTCTTTTATACTTTTTAATTTTTCTTTTTATTATTATTCATTAAAGTAGTTTAGTTTTCATCTAAACTCCTGAATCTCTTAATCCTTTCCTCTCCTCTCTTTTCCTTAGTGGGGTGGGGGGAGGAAGGGTCATCATCTGTCCAATTGGTCAAAACCACGACGCTCTGGCAGAAGCCATATGCTGCAGCTTTAGATGCCATGCACTGAGCGCAGGGAGCAAAGGCCTGAGGCAGGATGCAGAAGTGGAGCTGTTCCAGCTTCCAGCTTCCTTTGGCTTCTCCTGGGCTTGGTTGCATCCCATGGGGCATGCTAGGCTGGTGTATGGGCAGAGACCCTTCAGGCACGTATCAAACAAGACCATTGCATGCTGTCCCACAGAGCTAATTGGAGCCACTCTGCTGGGCTCTGTGGCAGAGCCCCATGGTGTCCCCTGGGGACCCAGCAGCAATGACAATCACTGCAGACAACCCTGCTGCCTGCCCACAAGGCTGTCACGGTGATGGGACTTCACTCACTGCCCACATCCCTCACTCCTTCCAGCCCCTGTAAGTCTACCTGTGTGACACAGCAGCAAATTTCACCTACGGCTTCTCTCAAGACTCACTGAACCCCAGAAGCCATTGCCCAGGTTGCAGGAGGATCTTACCTACACTGCGCAGAACCCGGCAGAGAGACCCCTCCCTTCACCAGCAGATGAGACTGGGAGGCCTTCCACTGGGGAACTGCAGTTCATCATCCTCAGGCTTCTGTTTCCAGCACCCCAGGCCATGGTATCTCCCATTTCCAGCCAAGACAGTGAAAATGTATATCCTCACTCTCCCACTCTGCAGGAAACTGATGTAGGCAAAAGGGAGTCATTTGCTTCATATCTTGGAGCCAAACACTTTCCCCAAGAGCTGCACAAGAACACACCCCGCCACCCACCTCGATAATGGATAGAAGTTGAATACAGCCATCTGTGATTGATGCTGCTCCTCACAAAAGCACTCCAGTCACAATCTGGATAATGCCTAGCGTTATTAAAGCATCAATTATTTTCAGCGCAAGCAGGGCTACATTAGCAGGACTGCAGTCTGCTTCTTTTGATAAGGTTCCCTCTTTCGTTTATCAAAAAAATGGGGTATCAGCAGGCCACGGAATCTGCAGGCTGTAACTGCTGGGATGGAGTTGACATTCACATCGTTTTTGCATGCACCATCAACCAGAGCATCTTGGTTGTCACACTTGTCAGGGTTTAGTTCTCAGAAAGAGTCAGGTTGGTGCTACAGCCCACGAGGAACTGGCGGTCATCGCTGGCAGGTATCCTCCAGCTGTAAATCCACTGGACTCCAGTGGGGTGCTTATACCTGTTGGTGCTTCAGGTGTCCAAGCAAAGCAGGCAGAGAGCTCAGCCTTGCCTACTGGCAGGGCGATGCTCCCAAAAAGCTTGAGTTTTCTCCTCCCAGGTGAATGCAGGGTGGTGGCTTAGAAAATTACAGGGAAGCAAGACAGTTATCTCTGAAGTTGGCCATACACTAACACAGCTGCAGGTACCTTCCCCCAGCTCTGAAGGGAAGTTTCCTTCTGTTTTTCTCTTTTGGCTCTACCCACATGCTCCAGTTCTCACCTTATAGTGACGAAAGCATGGCCCAGGGACAGGGATAAGAAACTGCAAAAAAGCAACTCTTTTTATTAACAGACCTAAAATTTCCTTTATAAACCACTCTAAGATAGATTCTTGGCTTACTAATAGCAATAAATCTCCAACTCCAATAGACTTCAGTTAATGAATATTGATTATGGCAGTGCTGAAGAAGGCTGGTGTCAGTTGAACTGCGATCCTGCACCCCTCCCTCTGCCTGAGCAGGGCTGTAAATTACAGTGGAAAACACAGGGGTTATGGATGAGCTGCAGCCTTCACTATCCCAGGGCTGGGGAACCACCCAGCCCTGTTAATAGCAGCTGGTCACCAGAGCTAAGCAGTTTTTACTGGGTTTGGGTTTTTGGGTCTTTTTAAGCACTTGGGAGCCTGCAGATCTGGCCCATTTGGAGCCAAGACAGGATCTATCAACTCAGTGTTCAGCTCCTGTACACTGAAGAGGAATGCAATCCAGAGGAGCAGAGCTGGTTGAGATGTAAAGGATGCTGGTGAGGCAGTTCCTAGCACCCACCTTGAGATACCTGAACACATAGTGTGAAATGAGAGTTCTTTTACACAGGCAAGCTTAATCTCTTGGAGGACCACTGCCAGCCTGCCACCCAGTGTTCTTACACTGCGCTGGAAGAGGACAGGCACTGACTCCACCCAGGAAAAGCCTGCAGCAGGTCTCTGGCTGGCATTTGAATTTTTCCATTCATTTATGGATGTAAATGAACATTTTTCTCTATTCCCCAATGAATACCTAAAGAGTAAGAATCCAAGCTGATTAACAAAATCACCATTGTCACCCAAACCTTTGACTCACAAGGTAACTCATCGTGTCCTTGATGAGTGGCTCTATCTTTCACCTTCAGGCTGGGATGACTTTGAACGGCCTTTAAATGAAGGAGAGCTCAGGAAAATAAACCAAGGGCAGCCCACTGCAACACAGAGACCTTATCACTGTCCTCTGGTGGGGGAATGAGGCAGAGACAAGTGGGGAGGGTTGGGGACTGTGCCAATGTTTTCCTAAAACATAAAGCATAAATCTTTTATGCTCACTGAAATAACCCAACAACAACAAACCCCAGGACAACCCCCTCTCCAACCCCATCCCCCCCCTCACATCTGATAAAAATCAAATAATAACAGGAGTGACTTACGCACTCTCTGCCTGGTACTTCAATCTGGTCTTCCAGTTAATACACACTATGATGAAAGCATCTATAATCTGCTGTCTGTGGAGACCCCATAGCGCAGCAGCAGCAGCGGGTGTGCAGCCTGATAAGGGTTGTTCACTCAGTGCAGATGAAACTTTTAATATTTATAACTGCTGATTTTTTTTTCCTGATACCTCCCCATCAAGGGGAGGGGCGTGTGTGAAAGTTTAAAGATAAAAGCTTGATGAAAGACCAGGTGGAATGTTTTTCCAAGGACAGGCAGGGGCTTAAAGCTATCTCCACCTAAAAGCGGTTTAAGAATGCTGCCTAGGCAAGGGCGGCATCAGAGATGGGGGATGAAGCCTCTAGAAGACCTTGAAGGCTTGTCTAAAGTGCATCCAGGCTGAGCTCTAAGCTCCTGAGCCGTCTGCAGGCTGTCTTGTCTGCACCACGCACAGCGAGACTGCACCTGGGTCTGACAGCCATCACCACAAAATAATTTAAGTCACACCAGGTCAGCCCCACTTGAAAAAATAAATCACATCTTGCTCCAATCAAGTCACTGTTAATTGCAGTACAGTACTTAAGACCCACGGCTGGTAAAGATGCTGGTGCCTTCACAGTCTCCCTACTGGGAAAAAGCAACCTAACCTATCAGAAGGAATACCTGCAAGATTTCTGGAACTATATGAAAAATCCAACTTAAAACCACCTAGTATCAGTAGACTAGTTAAACTTCATTAGCACCTGGATACACACTGGCCAGAGCTCCTACATTTGCAGGCTGCAAGCAAAACTACATTAAGCTGCTTATCATTCTGAAGCAAAAAATCAAGGATTAGACACCCCCCTCACTGTGCATCAGTTGGCCTCCCTGGCTACACAGTCACCAGGATTATGCTCAGTTCCAAAGCTCATGAGCATTTTGCATTAAGCAACTTTGCAGCATGAGATGGATGTACACGAAGGAACATCAGCAACACTTCACAGAGGAAGTACTGAGTGTCATCTACAAGCTGCTTTTGACAAACCTGAGCTTTCAATGCCTCAAATGTGGGAGTGTTAAGATGAGTACATAGAAGCTCTGATCCCCCTGAAAATGAGAGTTTAAAAGTGTATATCAAAAATACAATTACAGTATCATCAGGTGTTTGCAGCTATGTATTGAAGTCACCTGCTACGAACAAGACATCAGTATAAAAAGTAAGTCAATTGAAAAATAAGAGCATCAGTCAGAGAACACACTTCCCCTCAGTCCCAAGTGGCAGCAAGATCTGCACAGTCACAGATCACAGACAGCATCAGCAGCTTTGGAGAAAGGGTCTGGAACCCCAGCAATGGTCCAGAAAACTTTCCTCTGAGGGAAAATCCGTCCCAAGTATCAGGTGGCAGAATGCAAGCACGAGAGACAAAGGAAAGTCCATCCATGGGTGGTGGCAAAGGTCACTGAAGCAGACTGCTCCTTTCTCAAGCAGTCCAGCTGTCATCACACAGAGACACTTCAAAGGCAGAACTGCCCAGCACAACACAAGAGCTTTGGGCATGTCCCTGAGATCAGTCAGTGGTGCAGATGTGTTTGTAAGAGACTGCATCAATCTAAAGCAAAGTGCTCTGCAAAAATATTGTTTTTCTTTCCAAACAAACCTCGTATTTGCTCAAACTCCAGGGGCACATCAGGACCCTTTTTCTTTACTTCTTTATCAAAAAGCTACAAAGGAAAAAATAGACAATATTGGCAAAACTCAGTACAAGCTCCTCACCCTGGCCAATATCACTGCTCACTATAACCTCGTAAGAGATCCAACAATATACCTTTTATATAAAAATCCATCCCTGTCACCTCTGCTGCCTCATGCTCCATTAATTAACAGACACTTTCCCATTTCCCTTGGCTCCGGGTAACCAGAAGTCAGCCTAGCTCCCTCTCCAGCAGCACAGCTGAACTGGCTACAGGGCCCAAGAACCGGTTTCCTCTCCCCAGTTCCAATCATTCCCAAAAGCACAGCAAAACTACCTCATAAGCTGAGAGCTCCAGGAGCCCTGATATGTCATCTTCCATCTCAGACAGCGACTGGTTCAGGACAGCAGCTGCCTTGGCCACATCTGGGTGATAATGGTTTTGTAGAGCCTGCAAAAGCAAGACACACAGGAGATGGTCTGGTAAGTACAGGTGACGTACCCGTCTGGCTTCCCACCCAGGGATCTGCCCCTTTGTTGGTCAGATCTTCAGTGAACATCACATTCTGGCAGGGAAGACAAGTTTGCTGGACTGTGCTACTAAAGGGCTTCAAGAAATCCCGATTTCAGCCATCTTTCAAATTGTCAAAGGCCCCTTCCACCTGATTCACATCCAGCTCAAGACAGATAGACTCTTCCACAGGCTGTGTCTACAGCACACAAACCAATTCTGCCACCTCCCACAGCCCCAACATCCATCCAAGCTCGTGCACCACAGTCTCATAGCTGCTTCAGCCTCTTACACAAATCCCTTGTAGCATTTAAATGGAAAGTGATAGTTCTGCCATTAAGGTTTTAGAAGCATCAGGAGCAATTTAACCATTTCATTCACTGTCCTACAAATGATTCAGGTGAAAGGTGAACATTACTACCTTCTCCAGCATTTTTAAACCCATTTCTACAGGATGACCTAGCTGTACCAAATTAATTTCCAGTGCTCAGCAAGTTCCTCTCTCCCCTCCAAAGCAAATAAAAAGTGTCACACATTTGTAGCTATTCAGTCTGTTAACTGCACACTTTTCAGAGCCATGCTCAGAAGCGTGCTCACAAGTCACCTACTGATTAGCATGTACAATTTCTCCAGTGCATGGAATCCTTTGCCTCTTACACTGGATAGAAAAGGATGCAGAATAAAAGATGAGCCAGAAACTCATCTCATTTGCAAGACGTATGTCAGCAGGTTCTTGTAAGCGGGACTTGCCCATGGCCAATGTGTGTCAAGGAAGTGGCAAGGGTAGAAGAAGCCAGTACCAGAGACAGATGTTCCTTTTCAGCTGACATACCCGAATCTCCCAGAGAGAACTCTCCAAAGCCCTGCTTTCAGACGGCAACTCCTCCTCCATAATATATGGATCTTCTGACATATCTACAGAAATACAGATACAGAGCTAGTAACCTTCTGTGTGAGCAAGACAAGCACAGTGCCTGGTACAGCCCCCAAGTCCTTCAGCACTTGGAAGCAGCCAGGCTCAAAGCAGCCTTCACTGGGGAATCACAGAGGCAGGGGAGCCAACTGTGAGGCCCAAGGTCAGACAGGAGCAATGCAGATAGGTTTTTGCTATCAGAGAACCTGCAGAGGTAGCCTGCTGACTTTCCACAAACTCAAGGGACAGAGGCATTGTTCCAGACCTCAGAATCAGGGCTGGGATCTCCCCTCCTTCTCCACAAGAATCCACACCTCCCCTGCCCACCTTCCCTCTCACCTTCTGGCCCGTTAGGTCTGTGCACTAGCACTTTGCACGCCGGGTGCCTCCGAAAGAGATTACAGATGAAGGGAATGACCATGAGCAGAGCCTCAGGAGGAGCTGTGAGGGCCAGCCGGGAGAGGCGCTTTATGAACGCTGCCACCAGGTACGCTGGCAAGTGGCTGATGGAAAGGGAACAGAAGAAACCAGCATGTAACAGTCCTAGCAAGTGAGCCAGCAACCTCACCAACCCAAACACCAGGTCAGGTTAAAGATTAGCACGGCTCTTCAGATTTTTGGGGCTAGGGAGTAAAGAGAAGTCATCAGAATCCTGGTTTCAAGCAGTAACAGAGGATCTTGTGCACTCTCTGGAAGAAATCTGGGGGCATTTCCATTCAATGCATGAATAATCTCAAATCACTGCGATTCAATCCAGCTGCACGGCACCACTCCAGGGGCTCGTTGTAGCCAAGCTGAGCTCTTGGACATGGCTATACATATGGCACCCCTTATTCAGTCCTTCCATAAACTTCTGACTGCTTGGCCAGGCAACCTTAACCATACTCTTCTGTTTTTCTCTGTGTTTAATTAACACATGGGCCATGGTGTTAAATTGATGTAATATTTCCAGGACCAAAGTAAGCAGCGTGGATGTTAATAGGAACATAAAGCTGCTGCAATGGAAATGTGCAGGACAGTTATTTTTTTTATGGTAAAAATGCAAATTTCTAAGCTCATCTAGGCATTTTCTTCAGGTCAGAAGAGCTGGGATCAAAGATGACAATTTGCAGCCACTCAGCCTTCAGCCCTAGGGCTTACTATCACCTGCAAGGCTCGGCAAAGCCACCCCACACAACATCATCTGTCAGATCTCCTTACTGTCTCCAAAGCACAGGATGAGTACATGGGGGGGTAGTAAGTGCCTAGTGCTGAACTGTAAAGCGTTACTCTTGGTTTATTTTATAACATATGATCGCAACTACATGACCAGCTGCTTATCTAGTGTGTGCAGTGAGTTGACAGCATCAAGACAGACTGTCAAACACTTTGTATTTCAATGTTATACGTCTGCAAAAGGTCATCAAATTTATCAACAGCTTTATGGTCTATAAAAAGCCTGCAAATGTTCTTTTTCCATACTCATAAATACAGACAAAAATCATCGCTTTCAGCCAAAATGGAATACAGATCAAAATACATCCATAATCATTTGCAGATCAAACTCCGATAACTAACTGCATTTTCACTTTCTGAAACTAGACAGCTGTGCAGCAAATCTTCAAAAATAGCACATGGAAAATTACACAACACCACAGTAACACTCTTGGATTCAGTTTTCTCAGTAAAAATGAATCTAAACCAGTTGGAACACTGAATACATTGTACTCAGACATGTGGGGGACTGTTCAAATACAGCCTCTGGCCAACAGAAAAGCAAGAGGAAAATATGTGAACGTGCACAAAAAAAGATGCTACTTACGATGAAGACAAAAACAGATCAACCAAATAGAAAAAGCGGGTTCGGTACTTCACATGATATATAGAAGGGTCTAAGAGACTGTACAGTTTTTTGTAAAAGTCAGGATATTCCCTGTTAAGAAAAGGAAAATTACAACATCCATTGCTGATTAGTGATGTACAACAGGACTACACTGTGTCTAAATTTTCCTGTGCCTTCGCTATAGACCTCCCCAGACCACTGCTGTGCCCTGTTTAGCTTAGGCTTCCCTCCACAGACACCACTTGAAAACAAGCTGCAAGGTGCATATATAGGCCTTGCAGTGCCCAGCCGTCCTGGGGGTGTGAAGCTATGTCCACTAACTGCAAATGGCACAGGATCGGGTGAAAGGTACACCAAAGACTACAGCTTTGCTGTGTAACCAAATCAATAGAAATTGATTTTCAAGTGCTGAGCAACCAGCCTGGAGAAAAGGATATCTAGGCTCAGCTGAAAAAAAAGTCAGACTATCAGAAGAGCTCAGCATATGAACTGATGAGCCTCTTGTGCAGTCTGGCTTTCTCATGGAGGAATTTTAAAGCCTAAAAGGTGTGGAGAAGCCATTTCAGTTCCTTTTAACATCAAGACAAATACAAAAACCCATGCTCCTTTAAACCATATGATCTTTTTACTTACAGATTATGCTGATGAATCAGAATAAATAATCCATTTAAGGCTAGAAGACTGATTGCTCCACCTGCAAGAAAGCAAACAGGTATCAACACAATAAAAATAATAATAATAATAAAAAAAAATCAGCTACAACTTGTTTCTATTACAAAATCCTCCCAGAAAGAACACAAAACTATGAGTACCTAAAATTAGAGCCAGCGTGATGGCTGTAAGGTGACGTAACTTCATCTATAACCTTCCAGAGGCTCACAAGTTTCTTACAAAGATTAAGCTGTAGTTTAGAAGAACAGACTCTGAAGGACCGAGGCACAAAAATGTGCCGCTCTAATCCCCCAAAAAAAGCCACTCTGAAGGGGCAAAGATCTCACCAGAAAGGACATTTCTGTAGGAATCTGTGCATCCTGTGTCCAGATGTAGCCCAGGTATCAGCAGTGCTGGCTGAATTCTATATTTAAAGGAAATCACTCCAAGTATTCTCCTCTCCCTAAAGCCTTAAATATGATTTTCCCTACATACAACACTGACACAGGTTAAAACACCTCACTCTGGGGACAACAGATTTCACCCTAGTTCCTTAGCTCCATCCCAGCCAAAAGCATATCTATTTCATCATCCAGGCCACGGTGCTGCATCCAGTCAACCTTCCAAGTCCATACATCCCTCACTGCAGGTACATACCACAATGAAACGTCTGATTTCACTCACCTATGCCATAGGCCACCGTCAAGAAGTCTATCATCAGAGTGGGTTCATTCATGTAAGGCAGGATGGAGTCATGCAGAATCACAAGCACTTTCTTGTACAGGCCAGTGGGTAGCTGTGAAGGACGGAACAATACAGTGAAACAATCAATGTACGGAGAATGCAGAAAGTGACAGCAACCCACAGCTGGAAAAGGCAAGACACAAGCAAAAAGGAACATGCCAGGACAACACAGAAGGGCTTGCAGCAACAGTTACCAAATGAAAGGGTTTACAAGTGACAGGACAATTTCAAAGAAATAGGTGCTCAAAACTAAAAAGGTCATCACTCCTCACAGGGGAAAGTCACCAGCAAAAAGGTTCAACCCGTGAGCAGAGGTTGTTATGCTGCAGGTCGCTCCTGAGCAGACTTGTTTAAGGCAGGAAAAAACAGGCTGAGAGTAAGGAGAACCCCCAGAACATAAACGAGGTTGTTTCTTGGCAGGAGAATGATCCAACAGAAATGGTGACGGGGCTGCTCTGACACTGACAGCACAGCGTGGTCCTACCAGAGCTCCATGCAAGGGCAGCTGCAGCCTCCAAGGATTAGCAACTGAAGAGCAGTACAGACCAGTGGCCGCAGCAACACTCACCTTGTGCTTCAAAAAACTGAGCCACATTTTTTCAAATGCCTGCTTGTGTACCTGAAAAGAGAATTGCAAACAGGGATTTAAACACACTGGTGTAGACAAAATTCTGTTTTAAGTGGATAAAATTTTATTTCAACTCTGAAGCAGCAGATGAACAGTTACCTGCAGCTTCGACACTTTCAATTCCTCCCAGTTATCTAAGGAGAAAGGAAAAAACAGATGTTGACCTTGATGTTGTGTATTTAAGAAATTAAGATGTCCCTGTTTTACTTAGTCCTTTGATACCCAAAAAATTCATGTGGAAGTCCTTGTCTTGATACAAGGCCGTAACAGACAGACCCCACCGTAAACTAAGGAATGTGGATTTTGTAAGACACTTAGACGACGACCACAAAGCAGACATTTTTCATTACCAAACGATAACAAAGTCTTTATACAATAAACATTGAAACCTGATTTTCCCTTTTGTACAGAGTTTCACCTGGAGCTTACTAACCTTGCTTCACCATAAACTTGACCATGTCAGACTCTTTGTTTGGCATGCTAATGGGCGAAATGAGGGAAAATACATTCTGCTGGTAAAATGGCAGTGGCCTCTGAGAAAAAAAAAAAGCATATAATCAAACATGAAGCAAGTTCAACAACAGATAGCAAGATCCTGACTTCAACATTGCCCCATTTCCCAAGCACTGAACATATTTAGGAAAGAAAAAGGAAAGGAAAAATGCTGATGGCTAAACTACACACTGGTATATACTCTATTGCTGCCTCGTCCTGGAGTATCCCTCTTTTGCCTAACACAAAACCTATCCCTGAGCTAACTCTGGTTTAACAAAATTGGTGGATTAAATTAAAGAGCACAGACTCTTCCTCTCTGCATCAGAGACAGAACAGAAATAAATGTTGTGCGTGTGCCACCCAAACTCCAGAGATTCGGGTAAAACAGAAGCTAGAGCCCAGAGCAGACGGATTTGGAAGAACATCAACATGTGTCTTGAACTACTTCCAACTTCAGACTGAAGACATCCTTAGCATAATTGATATACGTTGTGAGCAAGAAAAAAATATTCAAAAAATGAATGCCTTCAAGTAGGCACACATTTCTCCTGCCTCCAAAGTCTTTCCATGCACCACTGCTCCTACCTGCTTCACACACGAGATACACCGAAATAAGCAGTTTACCCAGACCCACCTTAACAGCAACAGTTTGTTACCTCTTTTGTCTCCTGCATGACTTGACCAATACTCTCAGTGACTGCCTTTATGACAAAGTACCGAATGTCATCATACTCCATATATTCTTGAAAGCGAGAGATCAGGAGCGAAGCATCCTCATTGATGGGAAGTAAGCCATCAACAACTACCTAACAAAAGGTTTGTAAAGGAAAACAAGAAGCCAGACTGTTACAGTACTGGAGCAGATAGTGAGCTGTGCTGGCTGAGGGCACCTCTCATCTTTCTGAGGGGCAGCTAGCACGGCTGTGCGCTGCTTGCACAACGGCAACATTCACAAACCATTCTGACAGGCCCTCTTGGCCTCCGAGATGGGCCCCTTCTACTAAAGGCAATGTAATTTAGAAATGAGATGGTGGCTGATCCAGGGGCAGTACCTTCCCTCGTCTCTCCCAGTCCTTGCAAGTGAGGCCAGGGACTCCAAAAAACCACCCCAGAACCAGTACCTCATAAATACTCAGGAATCCAGCTTGAACCCATAACAGGCAGCTGCTCCCACATCTGCAGATGCCACCTCACCAGGGACAGAAGCTCTAGGTCTCCATGTTCCCTCTAGGACACACTCCTCCCTTCCCACTGAAAACCTCCTGTCTTGAAACTTTAATCCTGGAGAAGGTGAGCACACAAGGTCCTGTGTGCCATCGGACAATGACAGGAGGAACTTTTCAGTTCTGTAGCTCACCTTAAGAAGTTCCCGAGGAAAAGTTAAAGTCCCTTTCCACTCTACTTTGATCAACGGGTGTCGTGCCTCCAACTCAACAAACTTCATGAGCGTGCAGAGCGCTGATTCCTTTTGAAAAAAGGACAACAGGAAAAAATCCCACATCAACAAGGACACAAGGGGTCAGACCCAAAGGAGGTGACTTTTAAAGGAGGGAGAAGCCCTGCACGGGAGTAGGCAGGGCTCATCAATCGGTTTAAACTACATTTGTAGGGGAAAGGGAGGGAGAAAGCTGCGAGCCGTTTACTGTCAGGCTGGTGAGCAGAGGAGAGCCCAAGAACCAGCAAGGTCTTACAGTACCACCTGCCCTCCCCCAGGAAAATATTAGTGCGATAATTACTTCTAATTGACCCTTGGGCGAACCCGCATCCCAGCGGTGACTCAGGACCTACCTTCACCTGGAAGTCATGGTGGCCCATCAGCTCCGCCAGGCAATCCACGCACTCCTTGTAGCGGTGCCTCATCCAGATCTTGTACTTGTCCTCAGCGCTATAGTTCTCTGGAGGACGAGACACAGAGAAGCCGTGAAAGCCCCAACGGGCCGGGACGAGCCCCGGGGGAGCCGCCACACCGCC
>VZTM01020751.1:129589-180443 GCA_013400555.1 Jacana jacana
GGCCCGCACCGCTAGCAGTTCCAGGATCTCGAAGATGCGGTTGGCATTGCTGCGACTCCCCAGTACGGCCTCCAGGCAGGAGGCAAGCGCGGCGGCCTCCACCATGCTGCCGGTGGAAGGGAGGAGGAAGAGGAGGAGCTGCAGCCGCTCCGCCCACAGGCCAGACCGGGAGACCGCGCCCCCAACCCGGAACCCCCGTCTTTTGAGGAGAAACTGCCTGAGCACGAACACGGGCTGAATAGAGGATGAATGGAGAAGGACCTGGGGGTGCTGGTGGACTTGCGATGTGTGCTGACAGCCCAGAGAGCCCCCCGCATCCCGGGCTGCATCCCCAGAAGCGGGGCCAGGGAGGGCATTCTGCCCCATCTGCTCTGCTCTGGGGACACCCCCCTGCAGGGAGGGCTCCAGCTCTGAGGACCACAACATAAGGACATGGACCTATTGGAGCGAGTCCAGAGGAGGCTATGAAGCTGCTCAGAAGGCTGGAGCCCCTCTGCTGTGAGGACAGGCTGAGAGAGTTAGGAGTTGTGCAGCCTGGAGAAGGCTCCACAGGGACCTTACAGCCCCTGCCAGTAACTAAAGGAGCTACAGGAGAGGCAGGGAGGGACTTTTTACAAGGCCATGTAGTGATAGAACAAGAGGTAATGGCTTCAAACTGGAGGGGAGCTTTAGGTGAGATCTCAGAAAGAAGTATTTCACTCTGAGGGTGGTGAGACCTCAGCCCAAGTTGCCCAGACAAGCAATCCCTGGGGGTTTTCAAGACCAGGTTCCCTAGGGCTTTGAGCAACCTGGTCTGGTGAGAGATGTCCTTGCCCATGGCAAGGGTTAGGGTTGGAACTAAACGATCTTTAAAGTCCCTTCCAACCCAAACCATTCTGTGATGCCATGACAGCTCCCCCTCCTTGGGATGGCAATCCCCCAGGCCATGGCCAGCACAGCTTCCCCAATGCAGCAGAGAAGGCAGGGCGACGCTTTGTTATAAAAATGTACACTTTATTACACCTTCAGGTAGGATACATCACTATTCCTTACAATCCTACTGGATCAAGTAACAAACGCTTATGTTCAATAAGTTATTTACAGGTTGACTTCCTAACACACTCCTGGGAGAAAGACATCAAAAGGAAAAAAAGGAAGAGAGACCCCCAAAAAAACCCCCCAAAAGTGATTATCTTCATTAACTGACCTAAACAAGAAATAATTGCCTCTTTAGACATCAAATCAGACCGGCACAATGATGCAGTCCAACAGCCTACCTGCTGCTGGAAGTGTTCTCTCCCCCGCCCCCGACTTTCATGCACATAAGAAGAGCTAAACATTTAAAAGTAAAACTGGGGCTAACTAAGCACTATTTTGGGATGAGCAACACTATACTGTACACAGTGCCAGTTAATCATTCCTACTGCATTTGCTTTGCATTTTAAACTATCCTGCTGCCAACACTGCCAGCTTCACGACTAGTAAGGAAGTTCAGGTAATGGCACAAACCAGAGGGTCAGCGGGGTCAGGGCAATCCTACTGCATGCACAAACAGCTTAAAAAAAACCCCCAACAATGTCCCCATACTTGCAGACCCAAGGGTCCAAGAAAGAAAAAGAGGATGCAGGAGAAAAGAGGTATAAAATTACAGATGAAAAAAGAAAAGAAGAAAAAGAAAAAAGAAACTCAGGAACGTTGCCTGACCCAGTGTTTACATTCATGATCTGAAACAAAGGGGCTGCACCTATCCCATGGAAAACATAGGAGCTGGCTGGCTGTTCTTTCTTGTTTAAGCCATATGGATTGCTAGGTACCCAAAAGGTGTGTACATATAGAGGTAAGAACAAAAGATACGCTTCCCTTGCCTTTAAATAGGCTCCCCTCCTAAGAGTAAAAAGATCACAGAATGAAAAAATAATTTTAAAACCATCTCAGAAAAGGAATGTTATAATTTTGCCTGAATTTTACACATCGTGCAGTTTTATGGCCGAACTAAAATAAATCCATTCAAGCCACCAAGAGCTTTATGATTCCTCACTCAGGGCTGTTTGCAAATAGAGTCTATTTTGCATTTTATAAAAGAAAAGTAAACCCTCACAGTTCTATGCAGCTTTTTACTTGGGTTTTTGTGTTGTTGGTTTTTTTTTCATAACAATAAGGCAAACTGATTTGGAGGAAGAGGCCACGCTCTATTCACATCCAAAATACCCACCTGAAGATACATTCATCATTAGCTTTAGTAAAAGAATAGTACAAAAGTTAGATCTTATTCTTTACACAGTTGAAGAATTAAGTTTTAGATTTAAATTCACTATTCTCCCCTTCCCTTAGCCCCCCCCCCCCCCCCCAAGCTGAAAGCTGAGTAGAAAGTACTGAACATTTAAACATGTTGCGAGAGCAGAATGAAACTGAGAGATTAAATTTTATCAGTTGGACAGTTTCCTTGACAGAAGTCCCATGAGAAACAGCTACCGACCATTTGCTTAGCTGTATCCACCGAACAATTCTTTTACGAAAGAAAAATGGGCTACACGTTAATACACATCTACTATCAACACAGTATTTACTCAGTTCATGCCTAAAATATCCATTATCTTAAAGTGAAAGATGAGAATGAGCACACAGGTTGGGTGATTCAGTAAACTGTACACAAAACTACTAACAAACATTTTAAGACTTACAAAAATGGAGAATGAAACAGTTTGTTCCTTTTTAATTACATATACTTACAGGTTTTCACATTTATTGGCTAAACTTTGCAGGGAGCATTTCAGATAGGTTAGATCTTCCAGAGATATTTCCCTCAAGAGAGAACACCAGGCAGCTTTTATGCGGAGGGAAACCCCTTTGCTGTATGAGCCACACTTGGTTCTTGGAACGGCTTCACCGTGGACACTGCATGCACCCAAACTATGGCAAAGAACTGCAGATTCCATAGGGCAGTTTGTGGTTCACTAACACGGATGAATTTTACTGACATTTATGGCATATTACCCTTTAACTTTTGCGAAGCTGGGCAGAATTTAAACTTAAGTAATGCTTGCTTTATCTGCTTTGACCGAGCACAGAGAATACTGGCAGAACACATCCTGTACATATTTTGAGTGCTAAACAGTTGCTAATACGCTGAAGTTATGTGAAAGTTTCCATGTTTAAATGTTCACCAGCAAAACACCTTTTGCTAAAAATAATAATAATAATAATAATAATAATAAAAATAGAGGTGGTTTGTCTTCATTTGTATGTTTGGAGTAGCTTCTCACTTGGCTTAGCAAACAAGAAATGCCGTGTTTCCCCGTTATTGCATTTATAATCGTCAGTTCAACTTGGTTTAGTGGGTGCCTTTAACCTGACAGTAGGCGTCCTCATTTGTACTTTAGCTTGCTGATTCTGGGCCTCGGGTGTTGCTGGTGGCTGGGCTGGGTTCTGTACACCTGGAGCCTGAATCTGAGGCGATGCTGTTGTCACCACTTGTTGTTGGATCAGTTTCTGCTGGACGACCTGAGCAGTAGCAGTTGTTGCAGGGATCACCTGAACCTGCTGTTGACCTGCTGTCGTCTGAGAAAGCGTCACAGTTTGGGGTTGAGCTTGTACCTAGACATTAGGGCAATTTCAAAAGAATAGACTGGCATTAAATTGAGTACTCAGTACATTTCTGCTCTCCAGAGCATATCTTTCTTAGGTAAGCATTTGCCCTCTTGACTGACAAGCATCATACAGGAAGTAGGAAGTCTGGGAGGGATTCTGGGAATATGGACTTTGTGGTTCCACTGCTAAACATAGTTCTGACATTTTTTAGAGCTTTATAAAAATCAGAACTAAGAACCAAGATGCCTGTAGCGGAGATCTCTGCAATGAAAATCAAAGGACATTCCTCCAGACCCTTTACAGAAGACAGATGGAAGGTACAAAAATCCCACTGGACAAAGAGGAAAATTCTTGTACAGCAGAAGCAGAAGTGAAAGAACAGCAAAAATAGGGACGAATGAAGGATTCAAGAAGCTAAAACTCTGACCCTGCAACCATATTGTGACAATAAAAACAGCCACCGAGGCCTTCTACGAGTCTCTGACGTTACCTCTTCTGACCACAGCTGCCAGCCTCTATTGCAAATTTAGGTAGAATGGTTCAAACACCATCCAGAAATCTAATTTTCATAGCTCGACCCAGAGCAAGGAAGAAAAAAATTTGATATCTCCTTGCTCAGAGGATAAGGTAATGAAAACCGAGCAGGTTCAGCTGCCTTTGTCAGATGCAGAAGCCAAATGAAGCTGCAAGGGAAAAGTAACTCTTAACTGATCCAAGATGAATCCACTGGGAAGCGCTAAAGGTACCGGTAAAAAGAATGTCACATACACATCAAGGCTGCAGTTTTAAAAATGCTTAGTATGGCCTAATCTTCCTTCCACTGATGTCACTGGCCTGTGTGGGAGGCGAGCTGTTTATTTGTCCATAGGACTTCAGCAGTCTCGGAGTTATGCCAACATCAACATTTGACTTCTGAAAATGTAGCTTTTAATTGTCCTTTGAAAAACTACCCAGACTGACTACAGAGGACAACTCAGCTTCTGTTGACTGATGAGATTTCTACTCCCTGCTGTATACCTTGCCCTTGAAGCAATCACATCTGAGGTGGTTATCAGTCAGCTTACACCGCTTTATCATCCTTTTAAAATAAACAGTCACACATTTGCTTCTGCACTGAAACACTGCACTATGAACTGTGACAGATTAAGGGCCAATTGCCTCTGATTTTTGTGCACCGAAGGCAATAACTTCATCCACCATCCCAAGTCACACCATCCCTGCCAATCAACTGCACAAGTTACGCCTGTTGCTAGCACTGTGAATGGCACTGTTCTAAACAGCATTAAATGAACTGCCTGAAAGTTCTGGGAGGGGAAACCGAAGCGTCTCATCTTCTCTTGCCCGAGTCCCATCTGTTATCATTTAGAACAGATACCACACCATTCTGATTTTTACAACACACTTGGCACAGCTTTATGAGCTGGAACAAAACAACTTGTAACCTCAATTTGTCCCAGTTTTCATAGAACAAACTCAGATGTTGCTCATTAGTTCAATTATCTGCTATCTGGACTACACATCACCAGAAAAAAAAAAAAATTCTATCAGCTCTGGAAAACTTTTTTTAAATCCGTTTTTCAGATTATCTACAGTGATGAACAAACATTGCTCCATCTACTGAAGTTTTAGACTAGAGAATATACAGCAGCTGACTCAGTATTCATACAATTCACCTTGCTATATCCCTCAAAAATACTGTGTATGTCACACATAGGGTAGAAAACACATATATTCCAAATAAATGAGCTTTTAGCTGTATCATATTTCTAGTGCTATATTGGACAAGTGCGAGACCTACCTGTTGGGAAACTGAAACCATCTGCTGAATGTTGGCAACAGTAGCCTGTTGCTGGACCACTTGTGGAAGTTTTGCAACCTGCAGTGACATGAAATGAAGATTTGGTCAAAATAAAAAATTGCTAATAGCAGCAAAACACCACACCTGCCAAAACTGCTAGGGAACAAGGGAAAACCTTTCCAGAGTCCTGTTCATGGTAAGCTACAGCTCAGTGTTCTCAGTGATACTGAACTTTTGTACAACTTTTTAGATGGGTGTATTGAAGAGCTTAGCAAGGAGATAAAGAATAAAAGAAGTATTTGCAATTTTAACTGCAACAGACTAATTTTCTCCTAGCTCCTATATACAATTGAAGGAAGTACAGAAGTTCTAATGGGCTACGTTATCTTAGATATACTTTTAAAAGAGTAAGGCTTTCAATTCCTAACCTCCCCCTTCTTCCTTGGTTAGACTGACCCAGTTATGCAGAACAGAAGGTAACTGACCCGTCACCTCCTCTTGGCTGCCAGAGATTAGATTGGGAGGCAGCACCAGAAAACAGGAAGAACTCTGAATTTTCCTCAGTAAACATAGTGTGGAATCCTTTGCTTAATAAAAAGGAGTGACTCTTTACTTATTTCAAAGAGGAAAGGAAAATTTATCGCTCAGATAGCTCCTCTGACCTGCTATAAGGCCACATATTTCACCATCAATGAATTTTATTCTAAAGTCAATTTAAACAAATGTGTGACTAGCATTAATGTGAGCGAGTACTAAAACACTACATCACCTGTCAGCTCTACAATTCTCCAGTCACAGCAGAGTTTAAAGGTCTAAATCTGTGTTACCTGTACCTGAATCTGGGCCTGCACTTGCTGGGTTCCACCTGGTTTCTGGGTTTGGGAAATTGGAGTTGTTAAGAACTGTGTTTTAATGGCAGGCTGTGTAGTATAAGTTACTTTTTGTTGCTGTGAAGTCTGCTGTTGGGTTTGGACTGTAACCTGCTGAGCATTTATCTGCAAAATAAAAAATAGACATCAATGTCTACAAGATATACATGTATTTTAAATAATAGTTATGTGGTTAACAAGATTAATTACATTTAATTATTGAAATAAAATCCCCTCAGGACAAATAGCATGAAAATGAGCACCAGGCAAAAGCTTTCATGCACTTTTACAAATACTCTAAATCACTTAAGTATTTACTGAAGAGGTCTTCTCTTACATAAACGCACACATACACATGCTTCGTATGGTAACATACTTCCAACAAAACCACATTGGTGGCTGATTGACAGCAATGCCCATGAGAACATGACATTTCAGGAAAAAGTATATTTCCCACAAATCCTATTGTAAACAGTGAAAATCTTTGGAAAATTTCCACATTCAGTTCTAATAGAAATGACTAAGAAGAATCCTAATCTTCATACCTTAAAAAAGAAAACACAGTTTGGGGCATGAGAAATCACACCAAACAGTCGCCTTTCTGAAAAAATTATCAATTTTTTCACATAAGAAACCATATAATTAAGATTCAGCCCTAGAAATACTGATGGACTCTCTAGGAGTGTACTTATAATTCAGAGCTGAAGCTTTACAACCACAGAAGCGTTACACAAGTCAGTAGGAAAGCAAACAACAAGTACCTTTTGCTGCACAGTGGCCTGACCCTGTGCAACCTGAGGCTGGATGGCTTTCTGCTGCTGCGCTGCTTGATGGTGCTTGAGCTTTAGAAGCTGCTGGACATGCAATGGCTGTGCAACCACTGTCTGGCCTCCTGAACATTACAAAAATAATTAGAACTGTATGAGTCTTCATTTTATTGCTTTGTCCCAGTAATCACAGCTTGGAAACACAGATTGTGCTTTTTATAGACTCACACATCTGCATAGCTTTGAGCACTAATAACCTGCTGATTTTAATGGGAATAAGACACATGATTTTGGCAGTGAAGGAAAAAACGTTCTGTTATCCAAGGGCATGAGTAAGCTAACTTTGTGTTCTAACAGCAGTATTCCTACAGGAAGAATTCTGTCCATGTTATGGGAGACAGTTAGCAAATACAAGTTTTCCTATTTTCATTTTGCATTTTAAGTAAAACAATTAAAATACTATGTCTTCATTTTTATGACTACATCTGCTCACCAGCCAACCACATCTGGCTAAAGAATCATGCTAACCTCGATTAAATAGCATAAGCTCAATTGTTTTACCTCATTTTAGAAAAACTGAAATGCACCCTGTATTGCTTTAGAATCAACCTACCTTTAAAAAAGTGGGGTTTAAAGTTTGATTATGTTTTGGCAAGTCTGTTGACATACCTGCTGCTTTCTGTGGCTGCCCAATGGCAACACTAATGCCTGCAACAGTAACAGGGAGGGTGGTAACTCCTGCAGATGACACAACAGCAGCTGGGACAGACACCACCGGAGGCTTGGCCAAAGCAACCTGTGCTGCTTGTGGAGTTTGAGCCTGGATCTGTCCTTGCGCTTGAAGCTGGGAAGCAGGAACACGAGTCTAAGCAAAAAGGAATGAAGATTATTGTACCGGCACAAAAAATAGTTGCTGCATATAACAGGTCATTATAAAGTGATAATTGTAAACATTCCTAAACCTAATTGCTGCTTTACAGTAACACATTTCAGAGATGGTATCACTGGGTAAGTGTGATTTAAATCTATTTATGGTACAGCTATGTCTTTTGTACTGCCTAAGTAATGCAGAGGGTGTGAATAACCAGTATCCAGCTCATTTAAACCAGCAAAGAGACAAAGGTGTTTAAGACTGTGCTTTGCGCAAAGACAACTTACAAGACGAGCAACTTGCAGGTTGGTCACGGTAGTGCCTGCAAGAACGGCACCAGGGCGAGGTGCTGTAACAGCGGTGAGCTGCTGGGTTTGCTGTTGCTGCTGCACTTGCACTTGTGCAGTTTGCTGCTGTGCCCCTTGCTGTGTCTGCTGTGCCGCCTGCTGCTGGGGGAGCTGCAGTTTCTGCTTCTGCAACTTGATCAACTGCTCCTGCAAAAAACAAACACTTCCATCATTTCCAATCTTTTCACAGGAAAAAAATGGAGGTGAATCTGGAGCTTTAAAGGTTCTATGCCAGACCTTAGTTAAGATCAAAGAGCTAAGAATGCAACTCCTTTAGGCAATGGGTCACCAAGTAATAGCAAGTGCTTTACAGTCTGACCTACTGCAATAGAGGTACTATTTGAAAGGGCTGTCAGACCCACTGCCTTCATGGCATTTTGGCAGGATCACACTTAAGAAAGAGACGCGTTTCTCTCTAGCCCAAGAAAACAGGATACAACACACACTGCTAATGATCCTTACAGTAACAACGAGAGTAACACATCACCTCACTTCAGAAGCACTTCCTCACCTGTGACAATTTCCCTACAGTTTTTATTTGAGCTGGAGACTGGGCTTGTGCCTGAGCCTGGATCTGTGGGACCTGGACCTGAGCCGCCTGCTGCTGCTGCTGCCTTAGAAGCTGGAAGTGAGCAGGGGTGATTGTTTTTCCAGACAGCTGGACCGTTGGTGTAGCTTTGAATAAAGAAAAAGCAAAATGCTCTGAAGAAAGATTTTCAGCATTCAATGTAATTCATTGATTTCACCTGAAAAGTCAAGCTGGTAAATACATCTTTTTCTGCACCAGCACAGATTTATGGACTAACTACAAATAACAACACATTAGAATAAACATGATGTAAAAGCAGAGTAAATAATAAAATATATATGTCTTTCTTCATAATGTTTTTCAGTCAGAACAATCATTTCTAATATTTTACTGCTACATCATTAATAATCTTTTTTAGTTGTAATGCCTAGGGGCCAAGCAGCTCTCTACAGCAACACTTCACCCAGAAATATGGGAGAAAAGTGTCATCTAAGCACCAACAATAAAGCAAGTGAAAAATTATAGCATTGTTTAATAGTGCTGCCAACAAATCCAGACCTTTAATATTACAGGACTACAGTGCTTAAGCACGCAGCAGAAATTCTGGGGTCCTTTATGTACCCTCAGGGGGAAAAAAACAACCCTAAAGAGATGATTATTACCTGGTGTAACTTGAGTCACCAGAGATCTTGTCTGGGTCTGCACTGGTGTTAAGTTTGTCGTTACTACTGCTGATGCTGTCACCGACGTTACCGCACGGACTCCCTGGGTAGATGCAATGGTCACCAGCTCTGTGGAAGCAGCAGGCGCTGCTGCTGTCCGCTGCTGGGTATGTACCACTTGTGCAGTTGCAGTGCCTCCTGAAGTCTGAAAAGGAACAAAATCATTATTTCTTACAGGTTCCATACCTCACAAAAAGCTGTGGAACTTTATGGAAATGCCAAGAATGCAAAAGCATTGCAAAAGCAAAGATGGTCCAGATCTTTTGTGTGACATTTATCTGTTATGTCTCATAATCAGCATCTGCTTAAAGCTTTTTCAAACAGATCAGCAGACCCTCAAGTACACTACAGAAACTTGATTTTACTACCTTTGAATTCTTGCTTTATCTGCCACAGTCTTAAACCATTAAAACGATAATAAAAGTAATAATTAACACAGTACAAACCAGTTACCTGCTGGGAATGATAATGACATAACCCATTGCCTATGACAACACTCATCTACAGACTATTTTTAACAGTAGTATCTATTAGGTACTTTTTTCTGATAAATCACCCCAGTGTGTTCTGATATTTTGGTAAGGAAGAGGGGCTTTGATATAGAATCAATTGATACACATGAAATTTGCAAGAAGTGGAGTTTCTGGTAACATGGAAAGCTAAAGAAGAAAAAGAGATCCACTGATAAAACATGCATCCAAGATGAGTCCAGGGACACAACTAGCGATGCCATCTACTCACAGTCAACGTTCCAGGTATAACAGGTGAAGCCAGACGTTTATTGATGGGCTGAAAGGTCGCAGCAGGTACTCCAGCAACAGTATTCACTATGACATTTCCAGTCACTGTAGCTGAAAGCAAGCCAAGATTAAATGTGAGATTGTAAATATGAAAATCTGAATGTCCTGTAATCACTAATGCCTAATTATAAAGTCTTCTTACCAGTCTGTATACTTGTCCCCGTAACGGCGGTTTTGATTGTGCCCGCCTATTTAGAAGACAATTGAAGTAACAGTTCAGAACAACAATAAAAGAAAACCGAATATAGCTCTTAAGCTACTATGCTGTTTAACACAATGCTGTATTCCAGAAGGGACAAAATAAGAAAAATGCAATAAAATGCAGAGATACTTCTGCAGTTGTTCATTCATTCTACTCATCAATAGCAACTGATGTATATACTAGGATTCTGCCATGCTAATGAGCAGTTGGAGACCAGTCAAATGTTTGGTAAATACCAGTCATTTGACATACTTGTTAGAAGAAGGGAGCAATATATTACTCTGGTGCACCATAGACAACCACTCACACATGAATATCACTGAGCAGCAGATGCACAGCAAAACTTATGGGTCAGATTCCATCTTCTCTCTCTCTCTGTAAAAGCTGTGGCATTCTTGCCCTTCAACAAGCAAAACTGAATCACCACTACCTGCACACAGTAGTATGCAAACTGGATAGACTCTAAAAACAAAAGTCTTGGACCTGTCACCAGATTCATTAAAACAGACTCTAGATTTTAAAAAAACATGAAAAGTTTGCACAGCTTTGCAATAAGACAACCAGGGCGGGTCCCATAGGATCCATCATTCCACTTGCCTTGCCTTACAGCTAGGTTCTCCTTAATTTCCCAAGTTTTCTGTATAAACACCATTCACTGATGGTGTAAATACATTTGCTCAGACTTGCTTACATTAAAGTAAAATATAAACTCAAAAAGGCAAAAAAATCTCTTCAAAGATTTCCCACCAGTGGTGTTTTTCCATTTCAGAATGCCAGAACCCGCTGCTATAGCAGTATCAACGTGGTCTTAATAAATGATCAAAAAAGAAGATACCCAGCATACAAAAAAAAAAAAATAAAAGCTTTTATCTCACTACTCTGACATAAAATTCTCACTTTCCAGTGACAATAAAACAGACAAATATGGTACACAAAGAGAAGAACTGAGGTTAATATATCAGAGGCACCGAGCCCTCCCTTTCTTACCAATACTGCTGTGTTGGCCACAGTAGTCACTGCCGTCTGCACTACTGCCTGGGGCTGCTGGACTACCTGGGCCTGAGCCTGTGGCTGAGGCTGGGCTTGTGCCTGCTGTACAGCCGGTGTCTGGGCTTGCTGCTGGCCAGCTGGCTGCTGCTGGGGCTGCGGGCCCGTCTGCTGCTGTGCCCTCTGCTGTTCAGCCAGAGCCTAGGAAATCAAAGCGTGAGCTTCACAGTCTTCAAAACAGTGCATGGAACAATCAGGGTATGTTTTTTTTTAAAAAAAAAAACACAAACAAAAAAGGCAAACAAAATCTATTTAATTCTAAGGATGTGTTATATGTGTGTGTGCAGAGACAGCATACAAATCCAGCTTCACTCTAAGTCTCTTAACTCTAAGTTACACGACCTAACTAATTTCAAACTAAAGATATATTCATGGTTATGTGGTTCAAAGTGCAGCACACCAAGTGATTTACCATCAGCAAACAAGGATAAGTGTCTCTTTCTGAATAATAGAAGAAAGGAGGCTACAGAAAAAGAATAAAACAAGATTTTTATATATTTTTAGTATGTTTTCCGAAAAGATGCTTCTAAAGAATGAGTGGGACATACAGGCCCAAGGAATGGCTCTGCACTTTGGACCTTGTATACCTAAACCGTAGTACATGAACTGGCAGCTGCCCATAACATCTACTCTGCCACAAACCTCTCTCAGGAGGCAGCTTTTCTTGTATTTCCTCCATTGTCTAATTTTTTAATTACTGCAGTCATATCTATAAGCCGAGGTGGAGACCATACCTTTTTCTCTTTTGCAATACGTTCTGCTCTGAGGGATGCAACTTGAATTGGAGGAAGTGGCTTGTCATAGTTGATTCCACTAGAAACAATAAGACAAAGCATGCAATTGTTAAAAATAAATAACAGAAAGTTAAAAAAGAAAAGAAGCACTTTTATGCAATAGTAACTCCTTTAAGACAGAGCGCGCTCACCTCTCTGCAAGCACTGATGCATGCTTTGGATTCTTCTGGAAAGGATTCATGCCAAGTCTGAAATTGAGCAAAACTGTATTACTGGAGACAGAAAAAACTTAATACCAATATTTAATTTCACGCGTTTTAGTGGGTAACACCGGCGTTTTGGTGAAGCTTTCACGATATTCCCACCAGTACTGGAGCCTGCATACAGATAGACATTTTTAAGAAAGACCTGGAGTAATTATTAAACAAATACAGAAAGTTACTGCAGGAATATACATCCAAAACAATGTACTACTAAACAGCACTGACATCAAAATGTTTACAATTCAGGCAAATGGAGAGTGTAGTTTATAAAGTGGATTTAAGAAAAAACAACAATGGAGTGCTCTTCTGCTCTTAATCAGGCAAAACAAAGTCATTCAGTGAATAAAAGCTAATCCAAACACATGCAATATGACAATGTTCCAATGACAGAAGGCCAGTACACAAGGAAAGAGATCAAGAACAACGAAACAAAACAGCAGTTTGAAACAGAACATAAAGTAACTCTCAGTTGTGAGAGCAATTCAGAAATCAGGTTCCAGGAGATCGGTGGTGACAGGGAGGTTGAACCATCCCTGTCAAACTTACAGAGGTTTGATAGGTGGACTTCTTTTCCCTGCAATCATTTTCATCATCTCAAAATGATTAGTATAAAGTTGCGTGTGGGTGGCACCCTCATCTTGAGCATAGATCTGATTGGTACGAAGTGGGCGACTGTTTTTAGTCTAAAAAAAAGAAAACAAAGCAACTTTCAATTGTGAACACACCCACCTGGCATTTGTCTACGTACAAACACATGGTGCGCTTGTAGGTTATTTAAAAATGTACTCCAACATATCTATCACAGACTGGTTCTGTCTCGTGTCACTGATAACTTACTGTTAAACAAAACTCTACGGGAAATATATAAAGAAAGAACAAAATAAGGAGCAGCTCTCACAGTCACATTGGCATCAGCACTTGGGGACATTCAAAATGGCAAATTCTAATTTGAAAAAGAATCTTTGCTTTAGTTTAGATTTTGCAAGTTTAATTCAGTACCCGTTAGTTTATAGTTATGCACAGCGCACACATAATGCCATAAAACCATCACTGCACTGCTCTCCCGACAAAGCTACGTTAACATCCAACACACCATGCCACGCTAACACTTGGCTTCTCCTGAGCAGAAACTGCCAGTTAGGGACAAACCTGTGTATTAGAGGAATGGGACTACAGCCAGGAGTTCTAGCTTCTCTACTCAGTTCTGTCCCTAAATTGCTGTACAGTCTGGAAGAAGTTGTTTTATAATCATGGACTTTGTTCCTGTAGCATACTATCATCCTCACTAAAAGGTGCTTCAAGCATTAAATTCACTCTATATTGGTAATCCTCTTAGACCCTAGCATGAAGTACATCCTTACAGATCTTAAGTACCATCACAATAATCACGATAAGCTACATGGTGGTTATTAGGTGGAAAAATAACCGCTACAGTTTAAGTGAAATCACAAACTTCTTGTATGATTTAAAATTTATCTACCAAATCCAAAAGCTGAAGTCTGGTGTCAATCCACTGTTTCAACTAAGAAAGGAAAAATAAATTTGGAATTTTAATTCATGTTTCAGAACTCAATTAACACTCAACATGGATCTCATATGAATTATCTGCCCACCTCCATTGCTGCTAAATACCACAGTGTCTAGATTTGATTTTGAAAGAATACCAATGCACACCTTATAAATACTTTTTGTCTTCTTTTTAGGATTAGCTTCGTACATTAGCTGTAAAATAAGAAGGAAAGTTAGATGATCTTTTGTGGAAGATTTTGTTCAGGTGCTTTTTCTTTTCAAAGAAATCACATAAAATAAGTGGAAATCCTGATGAGGATAATTTTAAAATCTTTTAAAAGTTATTTATTTACACTGTTGAAACATTTAACAAAATCAAGTGTTTACGGAGATAAGGAAAAAACTCTACAAACTTAAAGTAAAAAAAGACGCATCTTTCTACGTAAACTCACCTTTCCTTCTTCCCTTGGAATAATGACATTTTCATATCTGTTTCGGCATTGTTTTGGTGAACGATAGACTCTGCTGCAGGAGTTAACAACATCACTAACAAGGTCCCAATTGGGAGTGTGTGCTGGCGATACAACAGCAAGATTTAAAGGAAGCTCCAGCAGCTGCTTGACTGCCTGAAAAAGATAAAGGCACAAAGGCTTCAGATGACTTCAGATGACAGATTCCAGTCTACTCAACCCATTCTTATCTGCATGTGGCCACACACCATTACTACAAGGATACGGACACCTTAGGGCTCAGGCTATGGGTTCACCTACATTCACTGAGAATAAATACACATGAAATGCCATTATGCAGGCTGACATGCAGGAAAACACCTGGAGATCAGTGTAAGAGGAACAGAGAGCTGCCACTCAAGGGCTGCTCTCTGCTCAAAGGTAGGGAGAGCCTCAGGTGCATTATCCACTGTTCAGCCAGCACAACTAATCTGGACCATAACAGTATGTAGTCTCTGCAACAAGAACAGGACTTAATCATGGATTCCGTAGTTTAACCTTTAATTTTTCCTTAGAGGAATGCAAAAGATAAGCAATCTGTTTGGAGTGACGTCAGCGAAATGCCAACCTAACCATTAAGAATTAGAAATAACCTTTAAGAGATAAAGTGCATTAAAGAGTAATTTCTGAAATTAGAAGCAAAAATACAATAAAAACAGCAGAAAGTGCAGGCATCCTCTGACCTGCAGAAGTGCCCAGTCCTCACTGATCAACCACTCTGGATTATCCTGTCCAGCCTCGGCAGCTGGTTTGACAAGAGTCGGCAAAGGCTTCGCAAACTGTGTTTGTTGTTTCAACAAGATGTTTTTCTTTTGCTCTTTGCCCTCTCGGCGCATTTTCAACATTCCTGGAGTTGCTCGATCAAAAAGTGAACGAGGTGGAATAACTGTCTCTCCATGACGCTGCTTTTTCTTCCTACCTGCAGCTAAGACAAAAAAAACAGTAACCCAGGTTCTTGGTAACTAGTTACTACCATTCTTTGATTCTTCTGTTACTCAGAGCTGCAAAATGCTCCTACGTGTGTACAGAGTACTCCCCACTGCCTCTTGGAAGTGTTCTGTCAGTAACTAAACACAGCCTGTCAGAAAGTAAGATCAGTCATGACCTAACTCACAGAGTAGAATGGAATGCCTGTTTTCTAAAACTGTCCTTTTAAAAACACCTGTGTGTCTAAATAAAGACACGCTGCGAGAGAGCTGGGGCTTCCAGTGATTCTACTGCTTCAAGATCATGGTGAGACAAGAAATTTCACCTCTTCAAACCTGCAAATCTCAAATTTACTGGATCAGACGTGTAAGAGGTATGAAAAAAAACCCTGATTTTTTTTTTTTAAACTTTCAGCAATAAATCTCAGAACAGTTTTGAAGAAACAATTACCAGATGGATCTGTTTTGTGTCTTTTACGTTCCTTCCTGACATACACTGGAGGCAACTTTGATTCTGGAATCGGGGTGGTGTCATACATCAGGCACATAACAGAATCAATGTAGATATCATTGTCATCCTGAGGTGGAGTGGGAGGAGTCCAAAGCTGCAGAGAACAAAATCTGTAGTTACTGCAATATTAACTCTCCACTGCTCTTTATGCTTCCTAAAATAAAAAGCCTATTTAGGCTGCCTGGTGTTACTTTTACTTACTGGCATTATTTCAGTTTGTCCATCTGGACCTTCATAGACATATTCCTAGAAAGTAAAAAGCAAATATAGTTCAAATGATTCAACTGACGCCTGAAAGAAAACATATTCTCAGAGTAACTGTTAAGAAATACAGTTTCAGTAAGAAAAAAAAACAAGAGTAATCAAAGAATTACTTTGTTGTATGCATCCTCCCGAGTGTACGTTAGAAGTTCCTCTTCATCCTCCCAAAGTATTTTTTGCTCTTTTTCCTTTAATTCCTTCATATGGTGGACTTCCCATGCTTTCTTTGCAGTTTTTGATTCCATCTAGATGAAAGTCAGATTCCTTATTAACTTTATGCAGTAACAGACACTGGATTTGTATTTTTATGGACAAACTCCTCAAACTTTGATACTTTTAGGCACAGAAATCTGACAGCAATTTCTTAATAGGCATGTTCACAATCATTTACAAGTGATTTTTCAGTCTCTGGTTCAGAGTCCTTAAGGCCTCAAAATAAAGCAAACTCAGAATTTCAGTTAAATGACCAAGACAACCAGAACACAGCTCCTTTACCCAAATAAGCAGGCTCAGCTGTGCTGAAGAACGTCGTTCCCATCTTATAAAACAGAAATTAAGAACCAACACCTGCTTAAACCAAGAGAATCCCCACATAATAAGCTCTTCTCTAAGGCATTCCAAAGTTCATAAAGTATAGCAAGATAAGACCACAGAAGTGCTGCCTCAACTATGTTCCATGTCGTTGGAGGAACTTCCACTTCACATTGAAAGTATATATCTGCTTGTGTGACAGAACAACATGGAATAGAAGAACTCGTGGTTTTACCTCATTCAACCGCAGCTCATTCTCATCAACTGAAACGTGGAAGAGCTCTAAATAATTCAAAGCATACTTCTCAATTGGAGTCAGCTGAGAGAATACATCAAGAAAAAAAAAAGTTAGTATTGAAGATAATAAAATGTTAACTGAAGGAGAGCATATCAAAGCTCTCCTTAAAAATAATCTCCCCCTCTGTTGGTTTAACATCATAAATCAGCAGGAGATTTCCCATCCAATTAAAGGCAGTATCAATCCCACAGACAACCAAGTTGCTTTAAGGCCAAACTGCAAACAAATTGAAATATTTAACCTAACTGTTACTTTTAACCAAATATTAATGGAAAGACATTGTACCTGATCCACAACAGCAACTAACTCTTGCAGCTGTGAGGGCTCTTCCTTGTATTTTGTCTCACAGAGCTCAGTGATTATAGGTTCAATGCTTGACTCCGGGCCTATTTCCCATATGCGATCAATTGAGTCCTCATCCTCTCGTTCAATACTGTTGAGGGCCTTTCAGAAAGACATATTTTAAAAATAATGAAGACTTCAAGTATATGGAAAGAATCCCTGTAAGTAGTTCACTGAAATCCAACACAGATTTCTGGCATAAGTCTCTGCTGAGGCAAGAGAAACAGATACCAGAAAGTACACAGCTCAGCTATGAGCTTTGGGAAGTTTTGTTACAAAGGAAAATGAAATAACATAACATAGAAACACCAGGAAAAGAGATTGACAAAATTTACCCAAAAAACCAAAATAAAGATAAGGCAGCTGTTTAATACTAATGTTGCATAGTTGTATGTGTTACTAATTACCTCTATGAATGGTCTTGCAACTTTAGGTGAAATATTTTCTGCTGGAGATGGCTCTTGAGAAAGCACTACAAATTCTTCTGCTTTCACTCTAAATCCAGAATCCTCCATAGGAGAATGAACCTCAAACAATTCCTGAATCGTTTGCTTGGTAAGTGAAAAGAAAAAAAAGTACATTCAGCTTTCAGGATCATTCTATTTTTCAATACAACTTTGAATTGGCTCAGGTTCAAGTGACCTTATTTATAAGCTATGGACTAACTAACGATAAACCTCTATCTGTTATTTCTGGAAAATTATCGTTTTTCTCTTCTGTAACTTTCTCTTGTAGAACAAGGTAGAATAAAATGTTAACAGTTCATAAACAGGAAAGTCAGAAATACACACTCTCTTTCTTGTCCTGCACCACCGTACTGGGAGAGCTAAAAGGTGATGGATCAGCTTCCCCAGGGCAGCCACCATCTTCTGCATCTTCACAGCAGCAACTGAGAGCTATCTCATTAAATAATCAAACTTCATATTTCACACTTTTAAAGCTGTTGAAAACTTCATCCTTACAAGCTCTGCAGAATTTTGCAGCAGGGTGCAAGGGTACATTAATCACATCGGTGGTCCGGTAACATAACAAAAGCAGACAGACAGGATTTGAGGGAATGTGGCCCTGGCACTGAAGTTCAAGCAATCCTGAAATCTACTGGGCTTACCTATCACTTCCAGCCCAAACAGATTGCTACTGAACTGTTATTAAACACTCCAAACACAGATGTCTGAATTTATTAAACACTGCAACATGGGTGTTTGAACGTATTTTGAATATTAACTTACCTGTGTTAAAAAGGCCATTGAATAGTCATTCCCCTGAGCAGCTACTTCTCTGATCAAGTCCTTTGTGCCATTTTTCAAAAGCTTCTCTTCTACGGAATTACCACTGACAAGCCTGAAAAAGAACAAAACGAAAAGAACATGTATCTGGTAAGTCATTTCCAATACAGCTTTTGGAAACAAAAAGCAAAACTGCCCTTAGAGATTAATACTGAACTTCTAACATTCCATGGTTTGTAGGGTTTTTTGGTTGTTTTTTTTTAGTTCTGGTACAGGCCAAGACCAAAATACATACCTTTAACTTTAAAGTTTTGACAATTAGTGCAATTTTTAAAAAAATAATTAAAAAATAATTTAAAAACCCTCACTTAAAAAATTCCACATAAAAGCCAAACACCATGTAAGTACAATTCACGACTTACATTTCATGTTAAGAAAGACCACATTTTCCTATGATAACCTGGCATCTTTCTTCTAATGAATGAGGTTAAGTTTTCAGCTCTGTTTCCACTTTATCTCAGATCCTAGAGAGCAGCACTACGCGAATGAAAGCATGTTAAAGTAGCCATTGATCTGTGGTCATCACCTGTATATATGTATATCTTTACACCTCCCAATTCTGTCACACCATTCCTGAGCTTTTGCATCCATCACTGGGTTTAGGTCATTGTCATAGAACACAACAGTGTCTGCCTCAACAAGATTGACTCCCGTGGAACGACTGTGAGAGGAAAGGATAGCACAGAAAATGCGCTTGTCTCTGTTGAAAATTTTCATCAGCTCCTACAATAAAGAGAATAAAAGCAAGGAGTAAATAAAACATACACCAAAATAAAATACCAAACCAAATTCACTACAGCCTAATGAAAACCAGACAAAAACAAGTCATGTGTTTCAAAATCAGTAAGGAATGAGACAATTTTCCTTCCCCTGCTGTGGTGTATAGAAGCCTGAGCAGCACATGTTGCTGTGCCAGTGGAAAAGCACTAGGGCAGACTTACCTGCCGTTGTTCATGGTTAGCATATTCATCAATCCTCACAAATGTGAGGAAATGGAAATTAAGGAACAATTCCAGTATGTCCAACATCAGAATCATCTGTGACAAAATCAGCACGCGACGCCCTTCGGATTTCAACTTTTGAAGCAAGACAGCAAGAGCTTCTAATTTTCCTGTATTTCAAACAAGAAAAGCAGTAATTGCTTCATATAGACATTCCATTCCTGTGAAACGGGAAATTACCAAGATATTATCAGCAAACATCCTCCCTTACCTGAGTCATACTGCACCAGCCGGAGGTCAGGGAACTGCAGCAAGTGCGGAGTCGTAATCCGCTGCAGCCGATGCAAGTGCGGAGCTGCCATCTGCTTCAGGCTGTGCTTGAGGAGTTTCAGTCTGTGACTGTAGGAAGGGGGGGGATGCACTACATACAAACATGGGGGAGCAGCAACTGCAGCTGGCAATACAAAAAGAGCCCTGAGAAAAGCATAAAAACAAGGGAATACCAGTTTAAAGGGTTACATACAAAACAATGGCCTGCAGCAATAATTTGCATTCTGTCAAGGATGTCACTGTACACTATTACCTAATCGCTTCCTTAAAGTGACTTAGTAAGCACTGCACGACTTCAAAGTGTTAACATTCTCTATCTCTCTTTATCTTTTTGTTTTGTCTGCTTTGATGCTTCTGTCAGGTGTCTGCACTGTATTCAGTCACTAGAGCTTAAACACAAGACATGCCCATCGCACCAAACTTACTATAAACAATCCAAAAAGGTAGGAGGAGCCCAAATTACATTTCATGTTTCTATAAAACTGCAGCTATTGCTCTGCACACAGTCCACTAAGTGTCAGCTTAGCTAAACTAGCTTCTGCCTATGTCTCTGTCTTAACTTGTTGGTTGGCTCCAAGAGGTCCCTACTTAGAAGTAAATCCAAAGCATAAGAACATAAACTTAAGAATGGTCTTGAAATAAGGAATGAGGCGCTGAAAACTCTTATTATAAAGACCCTAAAAGAAACAGAAGTTACTGTTATTTTTAAATGCTTATACTGCGTGCCCTTTACTGCTAAATAAATCGATCTAAACCAGAAAAGCTCATGAACAGAACAAAGGTTTTATATCTTTTTTGAATAGTGTTTAAGAAATAACTAAATGTGGTAAAGGTTTACAAGGCAGACTCACACATTACCTGTTAACAACATCCCTTAGGGATTCTTGCTGCTGAACCAAAGTCAGGATCATTTCTTGCAATGGGTTACTTGGGCCTCCGGAGGCACTTGAAGAAAGGCAACAGTTCACAAAGCCAGCCCACCTCCAGCTGCTGTCCCCACTGGAAGGCAGCTGGGAAGACTTGTTCCCACTGGCCAGAGAACACACACTCAGCAAGTCTCTGCCATACACAGGGGCCCGGGAACAACGCCGCTCGTTGCCAGAAAATATTCTGTCCAGACGTTCCTTCAAAAGCCGGTTCTTTTCTTCATATGTTTCCTTTGCCAAGAAAAGTAGAAAAAACAAACCAAAACTGTTTGCTGCTCATCACAGACACTTAGGAATTTGAGTTTCTTTAGAATGAAGCTATCGGTCTCAGAGTACTGTGCACTTTAGGCCACCAGCATCCCAACTGAGACAAATCACAAAAGGTGTAAATTCTGGATAAAATTTGAAGACTACAGCTAAATTCAATTCATATTAAAGAGCCAATTCTATCTTAGTTCAGTATCTACTTGCATTTTCTTCAGTACATTTTCATAGTTTTGGAAATAAATCAAAACTAATCATTTATATTTGAGACATGTTGATAAGGCACAGGTTCTTGCACAGTATAACATATGCTTGATGCTTCCCTGTTTTGTAGGTTGCTTGAGCTTCTATTCTAAAAATTTTTTAAAAATAGAAATATATAAAAGTTTGCCCAATTGCATAAAATGTTATGATTCCTTTATGCAATACTACATAAGTATTATATATTACAGTTATATATACATATATATATATACATATACACAGAGAACCACTCTGCTATCACAGCACAAAAAAAGAGAAATATTTTAGCTGCTTTATATACCAGAATTTGTTTTAAACTATGGATTATAGATAAAGATGCACCAGACCTGTCAGCCTGAAACACTCACTAAAGTTGGGGAGTTTTAACTACTCTATAATCATCAAAGTACCTAATTAATCCCAGCTTTACAAATTACAGAATCCAACTATTAGATGGACTTAGTATCAATGCTGAAAGTTGTATTTCCATAAGAAAATAAAGTACCTGTGATTGTCCATGTATAGGTGCTGGTTTTAACGCTGCTCCCATCTCACCAGATGACAAATTAGTAACTGCAGTTCTACCTGCAATACAAACTGAGGATAAACCTTGTGTTTATACATTTATTCTCCTGAAGATTGGTTTCATTTATTATTTTCAATAATGAGACATTTCAGAACTGTAACAGATCATAACTGCAGACAATTTTTTACTCTAAATGTCCATTGGGTATTGCAAATTTGTACTTGACACACATCAGATACCTGATTATTTGTACTAGAAAAGCAGCACAACCCTTCACCGCTCACTGTGAAACTGTATTTAGTGGCGAGTCAGTACACCCATGAGAACTGCATTCAAGTTAACAAGCAAGTGCCAGCCCTTACATTAAGAATAATAGACTCCAAAGCACATGCAGAGATTTAAGCTTTGCCTTTCCATGTTGTTATTACAAACAAGCTAAATCTGATTTTACTACACAGCTCCACACGAGCCCAGCAATTATAGTTTCCAATCACCCAATTAATTTAGCATTTTATCCAAAATTCAGAAAGTCAAAGTATTTTCAATATGCTTTACATCTTCCTCCAAAGACAAACAACAAAAATAGTAACTTATTCTTTTCTCAATTGTAAATAGTAGTTTAGTTATTTATTGCTTTTAATGGTGCTCTTTTTCTACCATTATGGAAGTAGTAAGACATGTGAGTTTTTGTTGAAAACTAACATCAATTTTCATTCTGAACTGTGGCCTTATTATGAACACCTCTAATATAATCAGAGCTGGAGGGTAAAACATTTGAGCCACAGATCTTCTGAATTATGACAGAAATCCTTTACCTCCCAACACCTGGGAGGCTGTTCAAGCTTCTTCCTCCATTTTATGATGAGAAGTGTACTCTTCAGAAAGTCAAAATATGAGCTTCAAGGGCACATTAATACCTCAAAAAGGAGCAGTAAATCCTGTTTTGAGGGAACAGCTTATATGGTGAGAAAAACACAGCAGATGGCCATTTCCAGGGAACAAACTGCTAGCATTGCATTTATCATCATTTAACAATCTGCTGGTTTGTCTTAAATGCATCCTAGACAACAATTTCTCTATTGTTTTTTGATCAACATCTTGATTGTGTTTTTAAGCAAGGAAATGCTCATGTTTGCAGCAAACACTTAAGCAGCATTTGCAGAGGGAAAGGGAAAACAGTAGCTTGATTAGACAACAAAGCAAGGGAAATTAGGTAAAAGCAAAATCAGTACAGAAAAAGGGAGAGCATTGCTGGACATTCCCTGTCGTTATCAAAAATAATCACCCTGATCTTTCTTTGAAAAAAGTTGAAGTATTTCAAACTCACTTCTTGCCACAAAAATCTGACCTAAGACACAACCGGTAAGAAAAATTCTATGCATTTAATACAGTTTCAAACTCTCCTAAGTTTGTACTAAAGATGTATCTAAAACTCCAGTGCACATCACACACAAATCAGAAGGATTTGCTAAATAGTTTACTTGCTTCTGAACTCAACTTACAGATTTACAACCTATAACAATTTGGAGTTACATCTCAATGTGATTTTAGTTACCAAGCGTTTAGATGGAGACATCTCTTCATGCTGGGAAACCCACCTTGCTGTGTCACCGCTGTGGAAGTTGGGACACCTGCTTGATGCTGGTTTCCTAAGGCGTTCAGAGCATTCTGAACGGTTCCCGCTTGGGAGACCGTCTGCATGACAACCGGACCCTGGGGTCTCAAATACTGCTGACCGGGTGCCGAAACAATCTGGAGAACACTTCCTGCAATGGAGGATTTTTAAAAAAATTAGGCTGGACAGAGTTGAAAATAATAGTGTTCTCTAGCAAAATACGCTACTCTTAGAAAGTGATTGTTATTGTTTCAAATTATGTTATATTTTCCCAGAGAAGTTCATTACACCCAATCTGATTTAAAGTTCCCTAATATTTGATAAGAGGGAAACACCTAAGTCTTCATCGTTAAAGATGAGCTTCACGTTATAGGGGTATGAATCTGAATCTTGGCAATCCACCTATCACCAACAAGGGAAATTTGAGGCAAAATAGATTCCAAGTAGAGCATTCAGGTCGGGGTAATAGGCAGGTCCAAATTCAGAGGCACACCAATCTTGAAGTATTATTTAAACCATTTGAGAACAAACAAAGAACATCCTCAGTTCTTTGAGTTCTTTATATTCCTAAGGAAATAACTTTGTCTTTTGTTTTATAGGCATTTATTGATCAAAACAGAGCTACCTTGTTATCCCTGTCTTACACAGAAAACAGGCAGAGTAGAACAGTACAAGTAGAGGGGATGGAAAAATCTCCTTACCGTATAGCAACAAGGAATGTGCTGCCCATATGGAACTATGAGCACTCTAAATAATAGAAAACTCCCTGTTTTGATAGAAATACCTTGTAACTGCAAAGGCTGCCCTGCAGTGAGCTGGCGAAGTTGACTATGTGATAAAGTGAACTTGTTCCCTTGGAACTGCAGTGTCACAGGGGTCTCTGGCTGAGTGATTCTGCCTTGTGCTCCTGCTATAGAAGCCAGCTGGGCTATTTTTACTACCTCACCACCTGTTAAGAAGGGAAACAGACATTGAAAAACCAAAAAACCCACCAAAGTGGGAAGCAGATTGTTCAACAGTCACAAGTCTAAGTTTTGGTTAGTAAACTGGTGCTGAAGCGCCTTCCATGCATAATTATACTTAGTGCATCAAAAGTGTCATATAAAAGTTAAGCAGGTATTGCTTTCTATATTTGTTGGACAAACTGGAAAAAAGCTGATTGTTTAAAGGGTAAGAACGTCAACATTTTAGAAGTTATCACTTTCATTAGCAAAAAAGTTAAGAGCTACCTGAAAACTCATGTGACACTTTGTAACAAAAGGAGTAGAGACATTAAAGTGATTTTCACTGCCTTTTCAAGAGCGCAAAGGAAGGTTTAACGAAGAGACAAAAACATTCACTCAGACGTGTGGCACTGTAAATTCACATTCCAAATGTCCTGAAATTTGTGGACGAAACATGATTTACATTTAGCCATCTGCACTTAGAGGAACCAAAAAGCTTTAATGTGGCAAGGACCAAGCTTTTTGTGATTTAAATGCAGAAAGGTTAGAGGCATTTAAGCATTAAGTTTTGTGATATCGAAAAAACATTGGCATGAATATTTAAGCTTTTGTAAAGACAGTGCGTTACCCCAGAGATAAAATTAATACATCAGTGCTAAGTACTCTAGACACATGCTAATAGGCAGTGCACATACAACCTTAAAGCAAAGCCTCTCTGCCTAACAGTTGCCACGTTCCTCTCCGCGAGAGAGGCCTTTAGCAGATGGATTAGTGTTTAATATGAAAGGGATAATTAGAAGAGAGCTAAAACATTTGGTCTGAAGGAAGTCTTGCCAGCAGAAGAAACATGCAGAAACAGGAGATTAAGTTGACACCGCTAATGTATGTCCACAGCAATTCTATTGTTTCTTATCCAATTTTCGATTTTCCTTGGTCATAAGCAACGCACTGAGCAAGGCTAATCAGAAGAGTGAAAAAAAAACAACGATTCTGTACACATGTTTTAGGGTGCCTAGTAACTTAACCTCGTATGTAGTACGAAAGGTGGGAGAAACCTGGAAAGGGGAGGCCACTTACTAGGCAACCGTGCCTGGGCCTGGGAGGTGAGAACCAGCCTCTGGGGCAGCACACTCTGTTGGACGGTGTGCGGGGGGGGCTGCGGCTGGGCCTGGCCCAGCTGCGAGGCCGGCGCAGAGGTCTGGCCCCGCGGTTTCACAGGGAGGGCTGCGCTAGTTGCTGTGCTGAAGGTCGCTGCGGGCTGGTGTCTTGGAGCACTGGTGGAAGCCTGAGTTGTCTGAAACTGTGCTGCTGCGGCTGCAATCAATAAGGGTTGTTTGTGCAAGCTGTTAGAGGTTTTTTTTAACTCCGCTCTTTTAAACAACCTGCATTAAAAAGAAACCTTCCAACAGGATATTAAAACGGCTGCAGGAATGGCTTGACCTTACAAGACTGGGATTTCTATTGATACCTTTTACTTCATCCTACTTTTACAACATTATATATTTGGAAAGCATTGTTTAAAGGTTAAATAAATACACAAAAGCACTGTAAATTCCCATCTGAGATAGAGCATTACATGTGATCAGGGTTTAAATACCAACTGCACCATATTTACTCCATACACTAACAGTTAGGTTACACAAAGCTTAGTTTTGCATTATACTGTCAGATCATACTGTAGAAACTAGTGGGGCAGTTTATTGGCAATTAGTCTGTTGGTATTTTTAAACTATTAGTATTCTAGACCATTAAGCTAGAGGGGAACAGGAGTTCTATGAAGAGACTAACTTGCATCGTCAATGCAGAGGTTCCAGGTGACCAACCTAGCACTAACCCTCTTACCTTGATTTGAGGAAACCGTAGCCATGGGTGATCTTCCTCGGACTTGTCCCTGTTGAGTGACCGTCGCCGTGGTCACCGTGCGTTGTACTTGAGTGCTTGGAAAAACTACGGTCCTGCCCTCTGGTTTCTGACCATACTGAACAGGTTGAAACAACCTGAAAAGAATACGAAAAGTCCAGGTCTATAGGAAGATCATGGTTTGACCTTTAAAAATCAATTCTATCACCCAAGGAAAGTATAAACTGATCACATCACGTGCTGGTCTCTTTCTTGCAGATGGCTGAAGCTGGCAAGACTCATCACTTCAGCAAACTTCACATGTGGACATTCTATAAGCTAATTTCACTAAATCCGAAAAAGAAGAAAACTTTCATTGCAGGCATCCAATTTAATGCAGGATGCATCAGAAATACAGCAAACAGCTAAAAAAAGTCTAGCCTGATAGCTGGAAAAAGAATGGGGTTGATCCCAAGGGTCTCTTCCAACCTATGTGATTCTATGATCAACATGCCAGGACGTCATCAGGCAGCTCCTTTGCATCAAAAAAACAGTTTCACATTAATTTTATCCCTGCTTCACTAGGAAAAAAAATACTTCTAAAAATTTACTGCTATAAAACTTTATTTCTCTTGTAGCACAGCAAGCACAGCTAACCCTGTAGGCCCAGCTTAGTCTTGAAGAGTTGTCTCCATGCTGATTTTGCAAAACAATGCTCCCTTTTCCATACACAAGAACCCCAAGAATAAAATTCATCTGCTGGTGAAGTAAAAACAATGGGAAATACATAAAAGAACCTTCAAATGGAATTGTATCCCTACATTCAAGGGTAAACAAAAAAGCAACAGAATAACAACATGCAAACTCAACTCTGAAGTTTTGGGTGAATCACACTAGCAGAGATGCAGAGAGAACTCTGCAAATGCAGCAAGAGAACTACATTTTCCTCCTATAACTTCAAAGGAGCCTGGCTGTACGCACCTGCTTGGTTTGAGCTTCACTGAGTTGGGCCTAGCCGGCGGTGGAGGGGAACTGTAAATTTCTTCAATCAGCTTTCTAGTAACCTTCTGTTTTGGCAAGACTTGTGCTTCATAGTGAGTCATTTTGTTTTCCATACCAATGAGATCAAAAAGAGACAGATCTGATTCCTAGGGACATCATAAAATAAGGTTAATTTTATGTGATGACCAGAACAGTTAAGTCCTCTCTATGTTCTATGCTGAATTCTTCCATATTTTATTTTAATTTGAAATAAATGCTGTACATTTAAAAAGTAAACTATTGATTATTACCTAAAACTGTCCAGAAACCTTGGAAATATATCTTAAGCTGATAGTACTATTTTAATCATCAGTATTGGTAGAACAAGAATTGAAATCATTAGTCAGTTACGGAAATCAAGGCAAGTCACATTTAACAATATACCACATATTCATACACCATAATTTCCAAAGAACTAAGTAGAACTCTTAGAAAGTAGTTGTTAACTATTGAGCTCAAATGCCAAACTAAAGAGCATGGATATGATTTAGGAGTACAAAACTACGAAGGACGGAAATAAGATCAACCAAAAAGATGATCTCATCATCTCTCCTTTCCTCATACTTCCCTCTAATGCAATTACTTCCTTCGATTCGTTCAAAGAGGGGGATCACTTCTTTAATGATAACACAAATAATAGCACTTCAAATGGATTGGCAGAAGGGTACTAATTTAGTCAGTGAATCAGTGTTTATTCTTATGTGAGAAAGAGTAAGCCTTGCTCTTCTTTAGCTACTGAAAGCAGAAAGAAAATTACAGAATGCTGTAAATAAGCACTGTGCCACCCAGAGTGTTTTCAGAAAATTCCTGCAAACACAACTATGATGAAAGCAAAGCTAATTTCTCTGAGCAAGTAGCTCATGAAAAATTACTGCTTACAAACCACTTGAAAAGCTCATACTATCAGGAAAAAGAGATACAGCAGGTACTTACTTGGTTGGCACAATTACACAACAGTGAATTCCTGCTATTTACAAACTTCAAGTAGACTTATGATGTATAGGAAAACAATACTAAGTACTGAAATTCTACAAGGCCACAAAGAGAGAAAAGAGAGAGAGGAAAAAAAAGTTTATTTTTTCTACTCACCTTCCAAATATCCTTTTCTAGGGCACTCAGTACCAGAGATGCAGTTCTGTATTCCAGGGTTTCTGATACGTAAGAGGTACTGGACAACCGGGGGTTTATCAGATCAGGGTGATTACAAATCCGTTGCAGCTGCATCAGGACATGCAGGACACTAATGAAGTGTCCACTTTTGAGGGCTTCTTGGGTTCTACCAAACAATTTATACAGAAATACATTTATTTAAGTACAGCTTTTATGGAGATGTCAGCAAGGTGAGAACGTGCAATGCAGCATGCTAGGCAAAGGTCTTAAAACAACCTTAGATTTTACCTGGGTCTTTCTAGAGCATTTGAAATAGCACTGTAAATTTCAAAACATGAAACTTAATGACCAGTGCTACTTTACAGTCAAATATGACCTAACCAGTTCCCTGTCCTCTACCTGCTTTGGTTCTGTTTCATCCCTGCACCCATCAATAACCACTTGCTATCACAGCACAGGTACATGGGTGGGTGAGTGGGTGGCAGGAGAAACACTTTGGGCTTTAACAAATAAAGAACCACTCATTAGAGACAAACCTTAAAACTAAATAGCAGCAACCATTACAACCTGATTTTTAAGTTCCAGAGGTAAATGCCTGATTTTCATTAGGTCCATAGCAACACTTGCCTGTAATTTTAGTTTACAATGCAATCATCTTCTATTCACTGATCATAATGGAAAACTTCAGAAAAACACTAGAACGCTTCCAACTGTGACAATCATTTATCATCTTGCTTAAGCACCAAAATGACAGCCTTTTTATTAACTGGTTTAAGTCCTTACCCTGGTTGTAATATGACATCTTCATACATAGCTTTTTGTCGACTAGAAAGACGACACTTTAGCACATGTTCATATTTCTTTGTTAGCTGCTTTTCAACATCTCTCTTTGATCTTCGCAAAATAAATGGCTGAATCATCTGAAACATTTCATAATCGAGGGGAAAAAAATTCTCACTTCAAAGATGATGCTTTACAACAGGAAGCTAAATTCAGATCTGATGCAATAAACCTCATACACCATGCACAATCACATTGCTATGCACACAAAGGCATAGGCAGCAATTTGTTCTTTAACTACTGCATGTTATGCTTCAAAATCTCAGCCTTGTCTTATTTTTAAAAGGAAATCTCCAAACTATTCTGGCAGCAAAACCCACGTTCTCAGCAGTGTCTTCTCCCTTAATTGAGTAAAGCATTAAGGAAGGCCAGAAATTTTGAGCTGAACCTCATCTTTTCTTTTCTTCCTTTTCCTACCCGCCCCCCCCCNAGAAAAAAATGACAACATACTCTGTGTAACCTGATGACCAGTTTATGGCAATAATCCTGGTTCTCCTCATTGGCTGCTTTTACTGGAAAATCGAGATAAGGTCTGGAAATACCCGGGATCAGAAAATGTACCATGGTCCACAACTCCATCAATGTGTTATGCAGAGGAGTGTCTATCAGAAGCAAACGATGTTGGCTGTGAAGAAGAAAATAAGACTTTTAACCAATGCAGCATTTAACTAGTATCATTATGAAAAGGACATCAGTAGTCAAACACTGTAGCTTTAGGTTTCTCAGACACACAGAAGAAATAATAACTGCTAATAAAATTAAATCTTTTTAATCTTGATGATACCACCAAATGACACCACCTTCCTCACTGCAGAGTATCAGACCATGCAAGGGGATCTGTTTGGTAGCAGAGTATCATCAAAGAAGAATTACAGTGTTATGACAGTGGCAACAAAAGATGCTGAGCACATCCCTGAATTCTGATTGTTTCAACTAAAGGCACCTCCATAGACGCAGTTTCACAGGAGTTTGGGCGGACCAAATCAAGAGGTTTTCTATCTGATAGAAGAAAACAGTGTCACATGAATAGAGAAAAGCTTACTGCCAGAAGGAAAAAAAATTCTCTGCTCTGTACCTGCGGAGACTGAAAAGTGCCTCCCAGTGTTTTTCAGTCATGTTCTTTATTTGTTGCATCTCATCTACTATCAAGTATTTCCATCGCATTTTCATAAATGCTGTGTGGCCTTTGAACAGCTGTTTGTAGGATGTGATACACACATTGAAGCTGTTTGGTTCTGTCCATTCCTACAGAAAAGGAAAAAGGATGAGACAGAAGAGCTAAGGCAGAACTCTCCAGTACCTTACAAGCAGCTACTTCTTCACTGAGAAAGATACTGACTCAAAGCACTCTAAAAGACAGTCTTTGAATTAGTCTGTTCAGAAAGCAAGTTAAGTTTTGCGTGTATTGCTCAATATCAAGGGAGTTCCAAAAATGCCTTTGAAAATCTACATGTGTTAGGTATACGTGTCATTGTAAACCAACCTCATAGTGTTAAAAACTTCTCATACTCCATCAGGATGTAAGGAACACATAAATAAATGCAGGTTAAAAGAAGTTTTGTCATCTAAAATACTATATACAGCAGAGAGAGTTGTAAAATACAGTACCTGTCTTTTTGCCCTAAGTTCCCTTTGGCTGCCAAAGTAGAGAAGTATTTTCAACCCTGGGCACCAGCGTTTCAATTCCAGCTCCCATTTCAGTATGTTACAGCTCCGTACAACCACAAGGTGAGGGCCCCAATTACCTACAGCAGTTAAGAGTAGAAAGAGACTCCTGACAATCAACTCACATGGCTTATATTTTCTCCTGATTCTTTAAGTGTAGTGCACTAAAATTTGCTATTGGATATCATTTTAATAACAGAGGTATTTTAATGACTAATCCATTCTATAGTATTTTTCAGACCTCAGGTACCCCTTGTGCACCTTACAACTATGTTTCACTCAACTACATCAACTGCTCAAGCAGAAGAGACATTACCTCCAAAACAAGCTTTGCCTTACTTATATTCCTAAACCATCCTCATTACAACACTACTATTAGCAATATCTGAGATGATATACAAGACAGACTTGTCCATCCAACTGTTCATATTACTCCTTGAATTTAATTATCTGTGGCCATCTGGTCGTTAAAGACTTTGAGAGGCTTTTTTATACTAGTAAACTAGGCTTCAGAAGAATTTTATCACCTAGAAGGTAACAGCAGATTGATCAAACCGAGTATTTGATAAGGAGACACCCTTATGTCACACAATCTAAGAAAGTTTTTCTGGCATAATCTTACTCTGTGCATTACCTAAAGTCATATCGTTCAGGGAATAAAAAAAAGCGACTCTAGGCTACAGTTCACAAAGATAATGGAAAGACAATGTTGGCCCAGTACTCGTCTTAAATGAACTTACCTTCGTTACAAGCCAAGTGGGCAAAAAAGGCAATAATTTGCACGGTTTTTCCAAGGCCAGCCTCATCTGCCAGAATGCCATTGAGATTCTTCCTGTAGAGTTTCGCCAGCCAATCAAGCCCAATCTTCTGATATTCTCTGAGGGGTCCATACAGGAGTGATGGAGTGTTGTACTTTACCTGTAATGTGCATAATTTGATAGTTTATTTTCCTGAGTTAAATTCAGGGAGCATGTCGTAAAGCATAACCATTCTATAGTTCAGTGATGAGAAAAAATATTTATTGTGATTTGTTGCCAAAATCTGTGAAATCATGAAAAAAAAAAAGCATCCTTCATGTAAAAGTAAGCACACAGAGTAGCAGAAAACAGGGAGTCTTACCGCTGTTGTTATCCTAGAGCTGCCTTTAGGTAAAAGCATTTCTGCTGCAGCAGCAACTTCTGATATATCTCGCATATGCTTCTTTGGAGGACTTGATCTGTCTATACTCTTGTACTGGTCAATGCTAAGCAGGGAGTCTATGAGGACAACTTCTTTCTGAGGACTCTCCCTATCAGAGATATGGTCTTCCATTTCTATGGGAGAAAAAATTTACATTGGCATTTAAAATAAACCTATGTATCAGTTACACAAAGGAACTGAGATGGCTGCAAGTCAGATGGGGGCTAAAAGGAGGCAGTTAACTTTTAAAAACAATTATATGGTTTTCAAGCTAGTCAGGCTAATATGAAAATAGCCTAATTGCAGGACCATGTACATGTTCCGGATGTTCACACCAGCTAGGCTAACATGACCACATTAGCTTTTCACAACTTCCAGGGAGGTCCTCTCATACTACCTAAAATCTGTCCTCAAATATTTAATTCTATCATCACTTCAATACAGAACAGATGGCAAATGTATAATAAGAACTTGCTATGAAGTGTGCTATTTAATTCAGCGTAGAGAGGCTATTCAATGGCTCACTATTGTTCCTGAGAATCTCACACATCTTGACTTTAACACAGGCAAACACTGCCTCCTTTTCATAAGTTGAGAAATCAAATAAAAAGGAAGAAATTCTTCACACAGATCATTATCAGAAAATATTTAGTAATAATAGGAATAAAGCTAGTTTTTCAAATGATCATTACAAATGTTTATCAAGAAAGCTGCTGTGCTTTCAATAAATCTGATATATAACATTCTTCTTCACCTAAAAAATAAATAACATTTTTAATGCGATTCCTTCAATATTTGTTCACCCTACTATAATATGTCACTTAACAGAGACCTGAAGAGCCAATCCATTTATTTCACCTTGTAAGTCAACACAAATTCTTCTAAACAAGAAGTAATTTACCTTCCTCACTGCTGTCCTCTTCACTGTCAGGCTTCGGCTGGGGCCAGTGAAAATTTTCTGCGAAGGCACCTTCATACATCTTTAGTAAATCCTCCAGAGGCAATTCAGCTGAAGGTCATTAAAGGATGTAAAATTTAAAAATATTATCAAACTGTTGTTTTTAATCTCATTACATTCTTCACAATTATAAAAAGCAAGTTCTCTAATCAGAAGTTAATTAAAGATGTAATTAGTAGGTGGATGATGGTAATATTTACATAATGACCTTGATTACAGAGAACACTTAGTATCACACCAAGCCGTTTGCTCACCCAGCGTCTTTTGTACTTATTAGAAACCCATCATCCAAACTGACAGCAAACCACTGGCTGGGGGNTTCAAAGTTTCAAAACTGACCTGTACCTGAACCCCACTAAGTAGTATCTCCACGATCCCTGGTCTGAGCAGGAATGTGTGTGCTGGCGGTGGCCAGTCAATCAGGAAACATCCTCATTATCAACCTCTCTGACTGGCCAGGAGTTACAATCCCTCCAACCGGCCAGCTGGCTGCAGCCACTAAGCTGCCAAACAGACCAAACAAACTGATTTGGAGATGGTATATTCATTGTCAGGAGAACTTAGCTTAATGTGAAGCTTGCCTCTAAAAACCAGAAAGGTTTTTACCATAGTAAGTGAAGGGATCCCTACAGGATACTTTGAATACATCAAGCTCAGCAGAGCACTTATTGTTATGTTGCTTATGAAAGGGAGCTGCTGGCCAGAGTATTGTCTCTAAATGCCTCTTATCTTCAAGTATTTATACCCACCAAAATCAGCCCTTCAGGGCCCTTTCAGACTTATCAGGTGGGTCACAAAACCCTTCTGAGACACTCTAGACTCTACTGATCATAAACTTCAGTCTAATACACTTCTGGTTTTAAGCATTTATCATGCATTCCTAGAACTTAGGCTGAGAGTATCCCAGGCTGCAACTCCAGCAGTGTGGCCAGCAGGGCCAGGGAGGTGATTCTGCCCCTCTGCTCTGCTCTGGGGACACCTCACCTGGAATACTGTGTCCAGCTCTGGGGCCACCAACATAAGGAGGACATAGACTTATTGGAATGGGTCCAGAGGAGGGCAGGAAGATGACCAGAGTACTGGGACACCTCTGTCATGTGAATTGGCTGAGAGTTGGAGTTATTTAGCCTGGAGAAAAGAAAGCCCTGGGGAAGACCTTGTAGCCCCTGCCAGTACCTAAAGGGGCTACAGGAAAGATGGGGAGGGACTCTATCAGGCAGTGTAGCAGTAGGACAAGGAGTAATGGCTTCAGGTTGGAAGAGGGGAGATTTAGACCAGATACCAGGAAGACATTTTCTACTCTGAGGGTGGTGAGACACTGTCCCACATTGTCCAGAGAAGCTGTGGATGCCCCATGCCTGGAAGTGTACAAAGCCAGGCTGGATGGGGCTTTGACCAACCTGGTCTGGTGGAAGGTGGGTTGGAACTTGATATTTAAGGCCTCTTCCAACCCAAAACATTCTATGATTCTTTTGGTGTAAAGTTTTAAAGAAACGCAGCGCTTCAGTAGGATATACTTCTTCTCAAGCTATCTTGTGTGGTAACTACCTAGGCATAGGGACCACTTCATAAAGTACAGATCTCCATCATCATCCCATAAACTAACCACTACAACTGCCCAAACAGAAAACAAAATAAATACAGATTGCAGATCACTGAACATCTGAACACATTCAACTTCTCATTTATGACCCTATTTACAAATACAATACCCACTGCATGTGTTCACTCGTTGTTTAAGAGCCCACCACAGAGAGGAATCAAGGTACACGCCTACCTTCTTTGGCTAGATTAGACAATTCCATTTGATGGTTTATGTTTCCTTCTTTAGCTTCCTGTTCTTCAATTGTTTCTTCTTCATCTTCAACTAAAATAAAAACAAACACTACCCTTGGCATTCAAATTACACAACAATTCAGGGAGTTTGTAGTAATATGACTGTGTACTACAACAGAATATTATTAATTAACGGGATTCAAAAAGAATGAGACATGTACGGAAAACAAGAAAAATCTGAGAGCAACTATACATAGAAGATAAGTGAAGAGGAGAGGAACACTTGCAGCCTTGAACTCTCTAGTGTTAGTTGACAACAGTCACCAGAGAACGGCTATTCTATAGCTTTAAACAGGGCATTGTCTTTGTCAGAAACATGACACAGACATAGTCACAAGAAAGGAGCTAAAGTAGGTGGGTCGTTCAATCTAAAATCCTCAAAAGAAGTTTAGGACCACTAGCAAGATTTCAGAAATGAATGAATGAGGACAGAAAAACATCTATCAACTATGATGGCTATGTGTTTTCGGGTGAAAACTTTATTTTCAAATTATCAGCGAAGTTCTTTTAAGGAAAATTTACTACCTGACTATCTACTCCTCCTAGGAAATGGATGGGGGTTGGTATTTGGTTTGTGAAAAGCACTGCATCCATGCAGTAACAGACTGAAAAGCTGTGGTTTCAGGGTTTTGATATATAACATGTACTATGCTAGAGAAGCACAATTTTGAAAAGTGACTTACCTTCTTCATCAGTCAAAGATGTGCTTGCCTTTCTTTTCCTTCCAGATGATGAGCCCTAGCAGTAAATAATTACAATATGTAAAATTGTAGACAACAAAGGTTTTTGTTTGTTTTCAATGGAAAGCAACAAGCACCCTGCAATCACAGCAGCATTCCCCAGTAGACACTTAACACCTATTAGCACTTTCCTGGTCACCCAAAACCAGACACTGCTTCTGTATGGAAGGTAGCATGCAATCAGTGTGTTTTCAAGTTGCTCAGGCCCAGCTGTGGCACAAAGCCATAGTACACTCTTTCCCTTAAAATCATTATTGAGGCACAAAACTTTTACCCAGGTTGGAATCAAGGACTAAATTTTCGCTCGTTAATAAAAAAGGGACATGGCACCGGCCTACAATTGTTCACTCTGAGCTGGCCAGCATATTCCCTAGGATGGGTTAGCCTGTGCAAATTAACACCCGCAGACAGCACAAGGCCACAGCTTGGCTGGTAACACATGCTAAAGCTTGTTCCTAGCAGGAAATTCAGATGCATGCATTCTGCTTGGTGAAAGGGGAGCATTGCAGCAGGCGGGCATCAGCTGTGCTATGCCAGATGGCTCAGGGCCTCAGAACAATCCCTTGCCCAATTTTTTTTTTCTAATTGCACAGATGTAGCCAAGGCACCCTAGCAGCCATCTCATCTAGGGCAAAAGACATCTAGGATTAATTCAGTTTGATCCATTCTGTAACATAAACCTACATTTCTCAGCACATGAATCACAATTTAACAGTTGAAAAAGTGCTTTCATGCCCAAAAGTTTACCCCAGGTTATAGCAGATGAAACTCCTGACCAAAATGAAGTATTTTTTTGATCTTCCAATGTTAGAATGCCTGATTCAAAACCATTACCTATGAATTCTTCCTTTAAAAGACAGGTATGAACTGCAATCCACCTCACTGTTAAAAGTTGGGGTTCCTACCCAGAAAAAATGGTGTTTGTGCTTATGGCAATATGTTCTGTTTTCAGTAACTTCACAGAAATCTGTCTATCATCATCATGAATTTAAGGAAACAGTTTCACTTTTATCACAACTTTTTCACACATGTGATCATATTTAAAGTAATTTGATGGGTTTTTTAAGAAACAGAAAGACTTACCATTTCACTTTCCTTTCCCAATAAAAGGTCTTCTGCAGGTTTTGTATTCCTCCCTGGAAAAGTATATACTTGATGTATGCGTTAGTTGCTTAGAATTTTATGTTTCTTATGTGAACTTTTAAATGCATTCAACATAAACCACAAGAAACATTAACACCTATCGCAAAGCTATAAAAAAACCCATAACTCAGAGTTCAACTCTTTTCACAGCCTATTACTAGTATCTCACAACTTTATCACCAACAAGATTAAACCCCACTGAGTGAAATTAAGACAACAGCATCAGAATTTATACTGGATTTCTTATGAAATAGAATGCAATTACCTTTCCTTGAAATTCTCTTTAAATTCAAAGCTTTTCTCCTTTTCTCTTGAAATTCAATTTGCAGTTTTATTTCAACAACCTAAAATGTAAATCAAGTCTAATAAAGCACTTAAAATTTATAAATAAATTACCAAAGATGAAAAAAACAGTATGACTTGCACAAGTATTAGTAGGTCAGTATCTTACCTGTTCAATGTTAGACCAGAAGTATTCTATTTCTCTAGCAATTGATGCAGCAATTCGCCTTAGTTTGTTTTGTTCTTCCCTTTTTGCTCGCTCTTCATTAAGTTTCTTTTCTTCATGATAACGAGCCACAGTTCTTACCATCTAAAATACCATGAGAGATACTGAATTAGGCTACTTCAGAATACACATCACTGCATTTCATAAGATTATAGTGGTTCTCAGCCACCAGACATTGCCCATAGCTTTACACTCATAGCACTTACCACCAGTATTTCTAAGTCTTACCATGCCAGGAAAACAAGAGACATGAAACTCGAAGAAAAAAAAGAAAATACAAGAGCTATAACTAAACAATCACATAGGAAACTACTCTCTCTCAACACAAAAAATTAGAAAAAAAGAATCTACCGAAATCAGCAGCAAACACAAAAAAGAAAACTCTTTTTCAGACAGCATATACGAAGTCATAGAAATCACACCACAAAATGTCAGAGACCAAAGGAAAAAAGAGCTTAAAAAGAGCATACATACATGAGTGAAAGATCAGTCAATGGCTGCTAAAACTGATGTGATTGCAACCTCTAGCCAAGGAGGTCCCTAAAACATTGACTTCCAGAATTTTGAAGCACACTGCCAGAGGAAAGTTCATTTCATATTTGCCCTTCCTGTTCCTCCTATTCTTAAAAACCTACCATTGACCACAAATAGAGTAAGTGCTTCAAAGCCAGATTTAAATTATATTCAAAATGCAGACCTTCATTTCACAAAATGATAAAGCTATTTCAATACTTTGCCTATAAGGAACAGAGTTCTGAGTTTCCATCATTTCAGAATATACAATACAAAACAACATGGCAATTTAAAGTAATGACTTTCAGTGGCTCTCTTCATTACCACAAACTGTTCATAAATGTAAATTAAGGTGCTACCCTTATTTTCATTGCATCACTGACTTAATTATTCCCACTGTGCTGCTCTCTTCCCCTATGGAAACAGTTCTCTACCATGTTTCCACTGCTGGCCTTAGAACTCCGTGGTTGCTCCTTCATCTTTTTCTGAGATTAAGAAAAAAGAATGAGACAGACAACCACACCCAATAGAAGTTATTTGCAAAATTCCATATTTACTCTTCACTGAGAGGGAACAGCTGGTTTCTGAGACAGGCACAAGAGCTGTACTTTTTAAACAAGACACAGTCAACATACTGACTGGGTACCCTAAACAAGATACTTGATTTCCAGAGGAATAAAATCCACAAAATCAAAACCTATTATTTGCATCCACAATCACTACAATTACCTAGTCTGTTTCAAATGCTAGAATATCCAAAGCTGACAACACGGCTTCCCATTTCAGTTAAAAATCAGTGCCTTATATTCCCATCACTTCTATTTGTAGAAAAAGATTATTTAAGTAGCTTTGCCACCAAGCTGACTGATACCAACACGAGTTGTTGCGAGTCAAAAAATGTTTTTCAAGTACCTTCTTAGCAGTTGCCATCTTCCACTTTCTCTCTTGGGCAAAATCAGTTGCCATCCACTGCATTTCTTCCAGCAAATAATCCCAGTGAGATTTTGGTCTTGGAGCCTCTTGGAGTTTAGGCAGTCGCCTCAGGGACCATAAACCTTCCTTTCGCAGTTCTGCTATACGCTGATGGATTTGATTTTCCTTAAAAAAGAAGTACATATAGTTACAATGAAGCTGCAGAATGTTCCTAAACCAGTAGTCAAACAGAAAAAAATTATAATTGCTCCCACTCCATCAAACTAATTGACAGAAAAAAGAGGTGTAACAGCGTGGGACATGCAGTACAGAAATCAAGAGTGAACACTACATCAACAACAAAATTCCTGGACTAAATTCAACCTATGCATAAAGAGAATCATAGTACTTCAACCTGCATTATAAAAGATACTTTGCTAAATGACAGCATAAAAATGGTGTACTGGGCAGCACAAAACACAAGTTACAAGGTAGATGCAAACTGCAATCAAATAATTCTGGTGTTTATTCATAAATGGTAATTGCAGATGTATTTATCCACAGAAGATCTATTTATCTCCATTATTAATACTACTTGATTTTGTGAAAAAACAAGTTCCCATTAAATACACAGAACAACATCTGCGGTTAGCTAAAAAAAAAAAAATAAAGTTGAAGTCACCTCAAATGAGCAGACAGAATTAATATAATAGAAACAGTATGAAGATCAGTAAGTCTTCTTCAACTTCTTTGAAGCAAAACTCAGTATGTAAAGCAGACTGAAAAAAACTAAACAAATATCCCACTCCCCTGAAAAATAGCCCAACTTCATAACTCACACATATCGCTTGTGTTAATTGTTATTTCTGTGTCTTGACTGTTCATAAGTTTCAGGGAAAAAGAAAAAAATCTCACCAGCTTTACTTGCTCAGCAAGCTTGTCTTGAGAGTTGTCCTGTGGTAAGACTGCTGCATTCTGAGCTGGACTTTGTGTTTTAGGTGCTGCTGCTACTGCTAAGCCTGGGGGTTTTGATGCAATAGGAGACGGAGACTTGTTAGTTGCTGGAGCGGTCCTGTTTGTTTGTACTGGGTATGTGGAAGGTGGTATTGTGCCTGAGATAGTGACTGGCGCAACGGATGAGGTAGGTGGTAGTGTATTTGCCGTAAGACGCTGAGAAGTCTGAGCAGGATCTGCAGACGGTCGTGTCAGAGTTACAGTCTGCCAAAGAAACACATTCATTAGTGATGAAGTTATGATTCAATACTGTCCTAGTCTATATTACAGCAGAACATAATGCAGACTTAAATTTAATTTAACCAAAAATTTAGACCTGCTTTTTTATAAGGAAAGGACTTAACTGTCCAGTGGAATTAAAAAACTAACGTATTTCATGTATTTTCAAGAAGATGATGTTCTTATATTTTACTGGGTATTGAAACAAACATTTTTTCCCCAATAAAGCTCACATACCTGTTGCTGTATTGCAGCTTGGGGCTGTGACACTTGGCTCGGCGTCTGTCCTTGCACATGGATTGCTGGTGGCACCTGCTGCTGAAGCGGCGCTGGAAGCGGAGCAGACGGCAAGGGTACGCTTTGAGGCTGGATCTTCACCTGAATCTGGGGCTGAGCTGGAGGTTCCACGACCTGGGGTTGCTGCTGTGAGAGCTGCAGTGCGGCCGGCAGAGATGTCATGGGGACATTGGCGGGCTGCAGCCTCCCCGGCAGCTGCGGCGGAGGTGTGTGCAGGCTTGCGGCGTTCTGCACCGGAGGGCCCTTGGAGGGGTCATACTGCTGTTGGTTCTGCTTCTGTCCAGTCAGCTGTACAGTTTGAGGAGTGGGAGGCATTCCGCCTGCAAAGCAAGAGACAACACAGCACCGATGAATTTAAAACATCAAATGCTCTTTATTGATATAAAGAGGAAATCAACTGTGAATAGACTAATTTGTTACTTACTTTGCCACAAGACACCATCACTTGAAAACACCACATCACAATCACAAAATAAATCACCATTACAATAAACAACCAAGTACTTCATGCACAGAATTGCAACTAAAATTTGGAGCACAGCAACTATAAAACAAACCATGTCATTATATGTCTTCTGAATTTTTTATATTAAAAAAAAAAAAAAAAAAAAAAAGGACTGGTGAGCTAATGGAATTCAACCTGAAATAAGAGCACCAAGTCTATATAAAGTTTAGTTCTTAACACATTCACTCTAACACATATTCTAAAGCTTAGCATGACTAATGACTAAAAATTTATCATGATGTTGCAAATTAGGAGGTTTCTTTTCATAAATCATTGGCTTAGTTCCAGAATTCTCAGATTATCCATTTTGCATCAGCACCTGTGACGTTATTTCCATGCCCACATGCACCTTTGGAGCCCGTCACTCAGCTCCTTAAACAAACCAGGCATTGCATACCAAGTATTAATTTACATGGAGAAGTGCGTGGTGGGACTAGGATCTTAGAAGGCCAGAAGCCCAAGTTTCTAGTCCCATCACCAACATCTCCTTGTTAAATTAATGTGCAATTGGCATGTGGTGACACAGTACCTTGTGCCGTTGGCATTAGCTGTTGAAGAGGAACTCCTGAAGCCACACCCGGGTGCTGAAAAACCATCCCATGACGGCCCACTTCAATTCGTGGTCTCTTAGACGAATCTGTGATATTCAAATTCCATTTATGGCATGGTATAATGGAATGGGTTCAATCTTACACAGCAAACTACTACACATGATTCCGACACCAGCTCAGAAAGCTACGACTACTAAACATGTGTAGCATTTTCGAAGAACATGCTCCAAGGGCAGAGTCCCTCTAAGCTTCAAGTTGGCCATCTCCAATCTTCTTAGCCAGAACAATCAACCTGACAGTGTCTCCATGCCTGCCAGACCCAGGCCTATATACTGTGAGTGGAGTGAGCTCTTCACACAGCACCATTCACAATAGATAGTCCTAAGGATTTGGCAATTCCCAAGGTGAGGCAAAACTGTATTTTGACAGTTACAGAACAGTGGGCTCCATTAACTGTTTGGAAAAAAAATATAAATAAAATAAAGAACCAATGTGAAATTGTGTCTGTGGAACATACCTGCTGGTGCAAGTGCCTGCTGTCTCTTAAAAGCTTCGATTTCTATGGTGTTCACAGTCCCCGTTACTGGAGTCCCTGTATGCGTTTGCTATTGGAAAAAGAAAACAAATCACAACAGTTCAATCTGCAGATAGTCTAACACCAAGATGTAATTTGCAAATGGGACAAAAGAGGCCAGTGCAGAACAAATCCTTCAGAGCAGTTGTACAACAAAGAAAACAAGATTCATTTGATACCTGCTTGAAAGTTTTAGATGTCCATAATGCAAAGATATTATGTTGAGTTTAAATTCTAAAACAGTAACTAAACTGATGAAGTCATGTCTATATTTTTTACAGTGATAAACTTGCCCAGTATTTTTTTAATAAATGGAAATTTTCATTTATATGTTAACTTCCATAGTTTGCATAATGCTGCAATGAAGTTAAAATTACGTGAAAAAAAATTCAACATTGTGACTTCATTACAGGATTAATTAGAAGGGAAATTAGATGAGGAAAGAGAATTTACGCATAAACTGTATCATAACTAGCATGACACAAAAATAAGAAATCAGAGTCAATACATTTGTGGAAGCTCATCCTTTTCACTCTGCGAAACACCAGTAATGCACAAATTAACTCTCATCCTGAAGACAGTTTAAGCCTACTTCTGTCTCTACCACTGTCACTCTCAAGATAGAGCTCCGCAAGAGTCAGCCTTGAAATATTTCAGGAAAAATGGCTAAGACTCAGAAGATAGAATAAAAGAATCTCAGTCAAGTTACACAAGTTCCAGTTTTCCAGATGCTAGACTTGTACTTGTTTGCATAGCTGGCAAAATGAGTAACATGAAGAAACTTTATGAGCAGAAAGACCATACTGCCATAAGGCTCATGTGACACCAGAGCTCATCAGAAATTACTAGACATTTTGTCTGAGGACAAGGATCACACAACTATGACTGAACAACGGTGGAAAGAGGCAGTTGAGTCCCCATCCCTGAATGTGTTTCAGAGTTGTTTAGATGTGGTGTTGAGGGATCTGGATCTGGTGTAGGGGAGAACTTTGTAAAGCAGGGCTGATGGTTAGACTCGATCCAAAGGGTCTTTTCCAACCTGAATGATTCTATGATTCTAACAAGCCTGGAAGAGCGCTATTGATTGAGGTGGAAAAGAAATCACAGGGGTTTGATTAAGCTATTTGGAGTTTAGCTTCAGTAGGATTACATACTGCACAAAAACTTTGTTTTAAAAGTACTGCAATTAATATCAGCAATGATGGCAGAGAATATATCTTAGATAACCCCTTCAGAGTCAAACTCAGATGGCAGTTACATATGGGATTATTGACGGGGTATATGACAATTCCCATGCTCTTTGGGCCCTCAGCACTACTGGCAAATACTTAGTAATATCCCCCAGTGTTTGTGCAAGCCCAATTTTTTCAGTCAAATTTTTAAGTTCTCCACCATATTTAGCCATGCTATACCAAATATTCTACTATGAAACTTACTCTGAGGAAAATAATAGTCCAAAGAAAGGGCTTAAGAGATTCTATCAGAAAATACAAATATGAACTTTATGTATGCCTCCACATCCTGGAGAATGAGCTCATTTCACAGTGGAGTTTTCCTAATTTGCAAGTGGTGAGAGCCTCTGCCATATCGCTATACAGCAAGGGTTTGCAAACATTGTGAAAATTTATTATGACAGCATACCAGAGACAGCAATTTCCCAAAACAATCTTCTGCTTTATTGACAGATCCTTCCTTCACTCACTTTTAATACAAATTCTATCTATGTAAATTAAGTCTAAGGAAGTAAACACTAGTCTGCATGGAAATAAACTCTGGCAGTCACAACCCTGCACCTTCAGGACTTGATGCAATGGTATTAATAAGCATAGCCAATGTCATCTAAAGTGACTGGGTTTCAAGCACTCCTTTTTGAGCTGAATATATCTCATGCCACACAACTTCTATCAATAGCTATGAATTAATAACTTTTAATCTCTTTGCTGCATTTGTAGCCACTCTAACAACACACCTATAGCTTTAGATCGTGAATTTTGGTTTTGACAATCTCAGACTCGTATTCACCCGCAATGGCGATGGTTCACTGCCATCTCACACTCAACATGGATGAAGTTTCAAATGTTCATCTTCTCACAAGGCAGACATACAGCAGATTTCAAGCCCAGCAGCCAGTGCCTGCCAGAGCACCATATGCTTCAGCATTTATACAATTTTCAAAAAAGTCACAAAAACATATTTTGTGCAATGCTATAGAATTAATTAACAATTTCAGCTTATGCCCTGCTTGCATCAAATGCTTTCTGGGCCATCAGTTTAAGAAAGCAGGTTCTCCAAGCTCTGCTTCAAATGCCATTTATTTCACCAGTGCTCTTACCCTGGATGATTGCATACTCACACTTTCAGGCTGCATCTCTACATGAGGATTTTTGACTGACATTTTCTTAAGAGTATGCCTCCCAGCTGTCTGCATTATCACCATGTAATTCAGGCCAGAGGCTTCAAAAAGCAAAGATGTCACATCTTTATAAATTGCAGCCACACACCACTAATATTAGCCTAAAACTGTCCTAACTTTAATTAAAATAATGCAGTTCTCCAGAGGTCATGCTTATGCAGTGTGCCCACAATAATCATTCTGAGTGCTGCACTCAGGCACTCAAATTTGAACGATGATGCTGATCACGACACATTATTTCTCTATAAACAGTTACAAAGAGAAAGACTGATGGAAAGTTTTTCTATACTTTCTTTTAACAGATTGTGCTCTATAGCTATTATCACAGTTACACAGAGTTGTGTCCATTTCTAGCATGTACCTGCTAGTTTTTCTGAAACAGGTCTGAAACGGGTAATACTTACAAAATTACTGTGTTGCTGTCATAGCTACAGCTTGATAATAACTCTAATCACTACAAGAAATAACCTGATATAATATTATATATTTTAAATTACTTAGACAAAGCCTGACTACCTAAGATAAATTCCAGGACATGTCAGTAACAGCCATGACAAAGAGCTCTCAGTGCAAGCCCCTTTACTATGCAACTCGTTTGTAAAGTATCACAGGGAACATCCCATTTGTTATAGGCAGGCGCACAACCCATTTTACTTTTCATTCAATGCTCCATTTTCCAAAACCCAGATGAAAGCAGCGCAGACTCTACAGCTTCCATGGTACAGCAGAGTCATTCACCCTGTAATATCTCCTATTCAAGTGTATATAATTGAGCTAAAAAGTATTTCATATGTATTTCTGTTGCAGAGGAATTAGGTTACATGAATTCTCAATGTATATAAGCAACAATGTCAGGGTGGCACAGATTTGAAGGTAGATGAATAAACCCATACTAGCCTGAATTTAAAAGCTCCATTATCACTGATCCATGAAAATTGTAATTATCTCATTTATTTCTTTGTTCAGTATTCCATCATGGGGGATTAAACAAACAAAACAAACAAACAAGCAAAAAAAACCCACACCAAACACCTGTAAGGACAGACTTGTGTAATAAAAATAAGCACTTCAGTTTCTTCTTCCCAGTGTTTACAGTACAGCTAATGGTAACCAGTTAGTTATTTAAAAAAATCATGTCAGAGGGTTATTACTGTTGTTTAAAACGTTTCAGGGACGGCAAATCCAAAACCTTCTGTAGCATACTCAAAACCTTTAATAGATGAGGGAAAAAAAGAAAAGAATTTAGAAGAAATCCACAATTACAATGCCACAGACAAAAGAATCCATATTATCACTATGCGGAATGCACAACTGAACCAAATGCATTAGGGAAACAAAAGACAAACAAACCAAAGTGAAAACATTCAAGCTGAAAGTTAATGAGATAAGCCAGCAACCTGGAGACAAAGATATAACTTCCTCAAGGCTTCATTAGTACTGATGCATTTGAAGATTGCAAAGGTTCTTTTTTTGTTTTGTTTAGATGATAAGGGATGGGCTCTTGGGAAAATTCTAATTCATCTAAGAAATATCAAATCTGAATGAAGAAAAAAAATCTGGGATGAAACTACATTTTAGAACCATTGAAAAGTACCTGAAATGGTTGCTGCTGGGATGAAAAAGCAGCAGAAACATTTGGAGGAAGCTGGGTTGCTATAGCAACAGGAGTACCAGTCTGCCCATCCTTTCCTGTCACAACCTTTACCTGAGAGAAATATTTTGGGAAAAAAAAAAAAGAAGGGAGAATTTTTTTTTTTTTAAAAGTTTTTCTTTTTTTTTTTTTTTTTTTTTTGTACTGTTCAACACGCTCATTCTGTACTGGTGGTACCTCGCTGAAGAGGGGATTATAACTACACCACCATCGGTGAGGCTGTTTCTGAAGAGTTCTGTCTCACATTTAACAGCAGAACAGTGTCCGGCCTTGGCTATTTATAGTGACTTCTCGTCACTGGAAAACTTTTCATAAATCCAGTTAACATAAAAGTGTGTTTCAAATTTAATGATTGCTGCTCCTAACAGACAACAAATCAGCATGACAGACAGTTTGAACTTAAGAAAGCTCCAACATTTATTTAAGCCATGAGCACAGCCACCATTCGCTCTCCCCCTGAATTCCCAAAGTGATCGACCTTTCCAGGCGAGGGATGAAGTGCGTTGCTTTAGCAGAGAGTGAGAAGGAGAGGGGAAGGGGAAATAAAAGAGAAGACAAAAATAAATACAAAGAAAGAACATACTCCAAAGATGCTTAATCTTTTCAAAAGAATTCATCATTTGAAAACACGTGAAGACTTTTGCTGTTACGCTTTACAAAATCCTCCAGCAGTTAAGACAGACAAGCAGCTCTCACAAACAAAAGAGGATCAGTCACAAGAAGGCAGTGAAATAACACCAAACTCCAAACCTGATGGACAGAGCCTCAGCTGACGTAAATTGTAGTAGCGCCACTGACTTCAATGAACCTATACAATTCACACCCGCTAAAGATTGCTCAAAATGTGCTTACTGTAGTTAAAAATACCTGGTGCTTCAGCTGACAAACACGCAACCCAACAAGAACACCTAAACAATTTGACAAAATACAAACCAGGTGAAAAAAAAAAAATACTGAATATTCATTGTCAATAAATTACAATAGCAGGCTAGTTCTTAACGTTACTATGCATGGAAAGAAATGATTCCTTCAAAATTATGAATAACTATCACCAGCAGAAACACCTTTTTCCTAGTCAAGAATTTTAGACCACAAAACAATGAAAACCTAAGTTTCAGCTGATAAATAGTTAAAATTCCAGCTGAAGATTTGATCACTAACGATTCACACCTAAGAGAGTCACCAATTTTCTCTGAAGACATTCCTTTCTAACAGATATTTCAAAGCAGTACAATTTCCTTTATAGAACAGGTTTGGGTTGGTGCTTTACAAATTGGCAACCCATACATACTTTTATAAATTTTCAGAGATCTGTGAGTGCCAAGTGATGCAGTGGCCATGTAGGCTGGCAGGTAGGCACTGCACCAGCACCCACGGGTGCTGCAGGTCAAGAGCTACATGAATGGGTACAACTGTGCAGGAACAGTCGCCCGGCATCTGTCTGTGGCAAGCTTATTTCAAACCCTTTGCCATTAATAAGCAGCTTTTTCAAGTTAGTAATTTTAAACCTTTGTGTAAATAACAAAGTTACCTTGTTACTGTCCAGTCTCTTAAGTGTTATTTTTTAATCATTTAGACAGTAGTACACACACAGAGCTCTAAGCCTAAATAACCTGATTCATTGTACAGACCCATATACATTATAATTCACATGTTCTCTCTGAGTATTTAAATTAATTCAGGGTTTTTGTTGGCCACAGAAACACTGACCTTCAGTAACAATTATGGTTAGAAGTCACACAAGTCAGAGGTTAACCTCCTATAAGACTTTCGGCTCATTCTTTTTTGGTTTAGTCTAGTAAGTGAGAGTTAATCCACGATTCCTATTCATATTCATTCTGACAGCTTAAAAGAGCTTCCACACCAATGCCATCTCTGTGTGCTGGCTTAGATACTAACTAGGACAGTGAAAGCTCCTTTCACCCCTCGATTCTTTTTTTTCCACATGCTCCCATCTACCAGCATCCTCAACCCAACCTGTGGAATCACACTACCTGGCAGAACTGCATTCTCCCAGGCCAACTATTTAGAGACAAATTACTGTACCTCATCAAGTTAAAATGATTTTTCAGATACTGTCACGTTCTCTAACACTTCACAGTCCAGGTGCCACAACTTCATCTACCATTTTATTCCAAAACGTTAACCACCAGATTTCTTACCTCATCATTGATGACCTCAGATTGTTCTTCCTCTTCTTCCTCCTCCAGGTCCAAGTCATTTTGCCTCAGGTATGCTTGCAGCGGAACACAATGTTTCTTCTTAAAAGCTAAAAAGTCCATCATATTCCCTTGAAGATGTTGCAGGAAAAACAGTTCAATCAAACATTCCTTAAAAGTTTCCTTAAGAATTTCCATCTGCTTGTGGTGATGATCCAAACATTGTTTTCTCATTTGAGCAGTCTCTTGGTTGGCAGGAGGAATCTCCTCCAATTTCTTGGGTTGTTTTTTCACTGCTGTATTAACTGCAGGAGTAAGAGGAAGACTCGACAGCGCCTGTGGTACAGTGGCCCGTGAAGGACTTGTGGGAGGAGGTGGTGAAGTCATTCCAAATGCACTAGGTCCTCCAACTCCTGCTATCAATCCACCAGAAGTCCTGTCGTATCCAATGGGTCTACCTAGCTGCTGTCCCTGGAGCACTTGCTGCTGCTGTTGCATAAGTTGTCCTTGGATGATATTACTGATTTGGGGTGGCAAGCTAGTTGTCGTAATATGGCCCGGGCTAGTCAAAGATTGCATATTTGCTCCGCTAGCCACAGGGCTTTGAGGACCAAGATGATGAATGGTGCCCCCAGACTGCGAGTGAGGCTGTGAAAGCCTGCGCTCCCTCACTGTAGCAGGTGTCCCAGAAGATGGAAGCTGTACTTGTGTAGCAGCTCCTTGAGCAATTTGTGCAATTCCTGGTCCTTCTTGATACACAAAGTGTCCGCCATTTGAAGGGCTCAGGCTGATCTGTCTCACAAGCACACTGGCATCTACAAACCCTCTGGTAGGACTCTGGCTGCACATGCCCAAGCCGGGGCCCGGCGTGCCCGCCCGAACGCTGGGTAGCGTTTGCACAGGGACCGGGTTGGGCTGCGTGGGGCTCTGGGACTGGACCTGCTGAGGTAGCGGTGACGTGACTTGGATGTACGAGGGGGATCCATGCTCAAAGCGCCTCTGCTGGGGACTGAACTGAAAACTCGGCGATGTTGGGTTTGGAATTGGCAATGGGGTAAGTGTTATCTGCTGGTTTCCTGAAGCCACTGGTCCAACGTTTTGCAGCGTGATATTCACATTCTGCCCAGCCACGGGACTTCGACTCATTATAAATTGCTGTATTTGGTAACTGGGGGACTGGGGTGCAGAGGGACTTGCAGAAGGTGCAAAAGAAGCTGCAGGGGACTGGGGTAAATTTGCCTGTTGCTCTTCTCCTTCACTGCCTGTGAAGGACCTGGACCTCTGGAGCTGGCGCTGGGCATTCTGAGGACCATTACCATGGTGCATTCTCACTGCTCTAGGTTTTTTACCGTGCACTCTAAAGAAATACACAAAAACAGAAATTTAGGGAAGGTAACTATTTCTGTAACTGAAACTATTTACTCACTCTTCAAAAGACTACCTTACAGTAAGAACTTGGTTATCCATCTTTGCAGCTACTTTAAATGTTTTATGTCAACAGTCAAATTACCTGAAATCCTCATTTCAGAAAAGCCCACTTCAACACCTTACAGATTTATCTACCTACCAAGGTACTATTGAATAGTTTACAACTGACACGTTCCCCTTAGGTAGTTAGAATGACTTCAAATAATTAAAAAAAAAACCCTTTTCCCTTTCTGTAGAACTTCCAAGAATCAACAGTCCCCAATATCAAACGTGTCTACTCTTTTTGGGTAGACACTTTGACTATTCATAAAGTTTCAGTGCTTTTAACGCTTAATACAGCGTTCTAGGAAACACAACTGTTGCTTAAATGTACAGTAGGTTTCTCCAACACAAACTAAAAATATGATAAAAATGGACAAAGACTATTAAACGTTATTGTTCTAGCTACCAAGTAAAAAAACATGTTGTGGAAAATCTCCCTACCAAATTATCTACGTGTTTGAAGAAGTACAACACTTAACTTTGCCTTCTCTTTCCTTCAGAATGCTAATGCCTTAAAGAGACAAGAATTATTCCAACTCTGCATTTCATTTAAAATGCTGCTCATTGCGCCAAGCTATCCAGAAACCCAAAAAAATATATGGTTTTGTATTTCAAACTTTAAAAAAAGTATATAAAAACGTACATAAAAAAGTCCCCACACATGCACCGACGGGTAAATGCAGTGCTGGGTGTCACATAGCAGTAGCAGCAAAATTAAAATGAAACCTAATTTTATTTTATTTTTAATTTTTCCTCAGACTCTCTCTCACGATTTTGAAAACAACAGTTAGCATTTCGGGCCAAGCGGACACACAAGTACGTGGCTTCTCTCCCGACTCCGCAGCTGGTCACAGGTGCCATCCGGCAGTTCCTCGGGGGGGAGAGCCTGTCCTGGGCGACCTGCGGCCACGAGAAGAGAGACCCTCCCTCCCGCCCCGGGGTGAGGGACCCGGCCGAGGGAGGCTCCGTCCCTCCCCGAAGCAGCGGGGACCTCTCGGCGGAGCGGGAAGGGACGGGGACGTTCCGCTCCTCACAGGCGCCTTTTCCCAAAGACTGAACAGTCCTGCAACACTCGGCGGCGGTACCGTAACTCTTTCACAGCGCTGATACCGAATAATTAAGATTCAGATGATATCACCTATCACCAGCAATAAGATCTTATAATTTTAATTATCTATACCTCGCTAACATTTACGGCCTAAGGGAAAACAATTAATTACGCCCTGATAAGGAAGCGTC
>VZTM01020751.1:180506-191880 GCA_013400555.1 Jacana jacana
AGGAGACAAACCGCGCCGCTTGCGCCGCCGCGCTCTGCGCCTGCGCTAAACCCCGCGCCTGCGCGGTCCCGCGGTGGGTGGGGAGGGAGCGTTGGAGGAATGGCAGTCTGTCGTGACAGGGGCTCCTGTATGTCGGGACCGGGAGCGCTGAACGGGCAGGGACCAAGTTCGGGGACAGGGCAAAACGATGACTTTTATCGGAGCGCGCATAGGAGAGTGTGTGCACTGTCCAAAGAGCGGCACCAGGAGGCCTGGGAGGGGAAGGACCTCAGCCATCAACCAGTTCCAGCCCCTGCCATGGACAGGGCCGCCTCCACCAGAGCCCCGGCCAGCCTGGCCTCGAGCATCGCCAGCCACGGGGCAGTCATAGCTCTTCTGTCTCCGCTCATTTCTGCCTGGGCAGGTAACAGTTACTCAAAATTCAGCGGGCACAAACGCTTACAACTTTCCGTAGGATTTAGTGTAAAAAATCCACACAGAAAAGGCGGCTCCTTACAGCACAGCTGGGCAGCGCTCACCCGGAGCGCGGGCAGTAAGAGCCTCATAATATGCAAGAGGAGGAAAAGGTAAGTAACCTAGTACAACGCTGGCTTACCATAGAATACTAACAACAACAAAAAAAGGGGAATAATTGCTTTTGGAATAAAGAAAATACAACTTCCACCTGCTCAGTAATGACATTGAGTTCTCATTTGCAAAGCACACGCTTCGCTGCTCTAAACACCAGGCACCAAGGACACCGCACACGCCAAGCCTGCCAGAGGCCACTTCTGCGCTGGTTTCATCGCCGCTGCCTGGGCATCAGGACTTCCAGCAACAACATCTGAAATTAAATTTTAGATTAACATGGGTATAGAGAAAAATTGCTTAAGATAAAAATGAAGATAAGTGACAGAACATAGATGACAGAACATACAATTGTACATAATTAAAATTAATTACCCTTGAGTAATAATACAACATCTGGGGATATACTGTTTTCTAAAGAGTAAAGGACTTTACTGACAGATTACTCTCCCATCACTTTCACTTATTGACAGTAAATTTTAAAGTGAGCAGCGCTATTTAATAAAGATTTGAAGGTTTATTTTCAATATCAAAGCATAAGGTGAAAATAAAAAGTCGCCTGATACTAGCAGAGTCACCCCCAGTGCCTGCAGAGCTTTGTCAGAGCGGTGGTGACAAACGAACCACTGTCAGACAGGGCTGGGGGCTGCAGGAGTTGGGGGAGCAGTGGAGCTGTGGATGGAGGGGGCGTGCCATAACATATATGGCACTTCCAACATTTACAAGCGTTCTAAAGTGATCTCAAAAGAGGGTGTGAAGATTTAAGAAATCCTTCCAGTGAGGGAGATAACTGTAGTTGTGCAATGTATTTATTAGAACCATAAACGGACACTTGTTTCTCTCCATATATGGGATTCTTTTTCACCATCATAAAATCCACTCTGGGGTGAAGCCCAAAATGCTGGATTTTTATGAAGGAGCTTGTCTGGACTTTGAATACTATTCTTATATTCTTGAACAAGAAGACTGTATTTTTGGCAACACTTCAGTCCATTCACTTTAGCACAGGTAAAACAAAATGCTCCTGTTACTCAACATCCCAGTTCTCCAGCTTTGCTGAGAGACATACACACCTCAGCGAAGTCAGAGCAGATGCCATGAAGTGCAGATGAATGTGGGCTCACTGTTTCATTTAGCCAGGATGAATACATTTCCCTGTCTGCAAATGCAGGAGTAAACCCAATTCACACACCACCTGGCAATCGTGTTTGTGTTTCTCACCTCTGCTTCTCCCTGTGGTGTGGCTTTGCTCCACTCTATGGTCCTCTTCTCACTCCCCTTGCTCCTGCAGTTGAGGAGCTCTTTGTTCTTCAGGCAACACCTACAACAGAAATACAGGAAGGACGGGGTGGGGTCAGGGCGGGTGCGTGTGTTAGAAATTACAGCAATAGGTTTCTTTTTAATTCTTTTAATTCTGAATAGAACAAGCACACGGCTGTTACCATGAAGTGACATAAAGGTCTATCTTGAAACTAATTCCTATTTGTCTACACCAGTAACTGTGAGAGAAAATTCCCACTTGACAAAAAATTATTAAGTATCATGTTTGCTTCCTTTTGACATAACTAAAATGCCAGAAAACGAGACAATCACAATACAGAATCACAGAATCACAGAATATCAGGGATTGGAAGGGACCTTGAAAGATCATCCAGTCCGATCCCCCTGCCGGAGCAGGAACACCTAGAGCAGGTCACACAGGAACGTGTCCAGGTGAGTTTTGAATGTCTCCAGAGAAGGAGACTCCACAACCTCCCTGGGCAGCCCCTTCCAGTATTCAGTCACCCTCACTGTGAAGAAGTTTTTCCTCATACTTAAGTGGAACCTCCTATGTTCCAGCTTGCACCCATTGCCCCTTGTCCTGGAATGGACAACTGAGAGCTGATAGATTTGATGCACTCATAAAGGGGATCAGGCAAGTCAAAACCCATACTAAACAATTTTCAGTCCTCCAAAAACCCTGGTAATTTTTCCTTATTCCCAGCCCTTCCCAGTGTTTTTAGAGGAAAAAGTAATTAGAAGGTATCTGAAACAGAAAGGAACTGAAAAGTTACTGAAAAGAATGCACAGAACAGAATTCAGCTGGAAAAACTGAACAGATCTTATAGGCTCTGCACAGATGGAGACAGCTTCAGACACAGGCAGCAGCTTGTCACAGTTGTCTGCACTGAAAGGAAAGTTGAAGCTAACTTAATTTTTTGCAACTACTTTAATATTCATGACATTTTAACTCACTTTAAACACAATTTCAAAATTCTGTGAGAAGACTCTGCAATTAAGATTTGACAAAGCTGGGGATTTAGCAGGGAACCCCAGCCAGTTCTTTCCCTAGAAATATGACAACAACATTGTTAGACCCGGGAAATTAGTTGAGGAGAGCCTGGGCTGACCTCCTGATACCTCCCATGGAGCAATTCTGAAGCACCCCAAGCATTTCTTTACATCAGCACAAGCACAGGTTTGATTATTTGACGGCACACAACTTAAATCTGAAGGTTTTTTCTCACAGTTTTCTCACAATTTTCTCATCACACCTCTGATGAGAAATGCCACTGTGAAATACATTGGTGCTTAAGACAAAAAAGTTTCACCAATCAGGCCACCAAACTGATTAAATGTTAAATCCCGGGAAAATTATCATTGACAGGAGCAGTAAATTTGCAGAAACCTGTTTGAGGAACTTCTTCTAGCAGTCATTGTCATCAACTCAAAGTGATTCATAAAGATTTGAGTACGCTCAGAATTCTGGTCTTTAGCATAGGCTCGTCTAACACAAAGAGGATAACCAACTGCACTCTGGAATAAACAGAAATTGAGGGCTTAGGTACCAAAAAGTAAGTAGTCATAAATGCCCTGTCTCACAAAATCATATTTTACAATAGTCTTGACTGAAGACAATTCATCTCCTGTTATTTATAATGTTGTTAAAATAAATAGCCCCCCCTTCCTTATTTTAATTATACTGGTAGTGCAAAGTGATACATCCCAGGTCACATAATTGTCACAGCTCTGGGGAAACTCATATTCTTAGGTGTATGGGAACTATACTAAATATAACCTATAGCGGTTCATACTGACTGGGGAAGATATTTACTAGCATTTGCTTGTATTTCATGCTATTCAAAGTTCTCAAATGTAGTTATGATGCTGCTTACTAAACACTTGTGTAGTCCACTAACACCTATGAGGAATGAAACAAAAACAAGAAAAACCCAGACTCACAATATAACATTCATTTCAGCTTAAATTCACCCTTTTTTTCTGAATCTGCAAATGCTTTTATGAAATGATGTTGGCATTGTGTTGGGGAGCGATACACATAGTTGCAAGAATTAACAACATTGCTGACAAAGTTCCAGTTTGCTGTCTGTACTGGTGTCTCCATAGAAAGGTTTAAAGGAAGTGTCCATAACTGTTTCACTGCAGGAAGAAACCAGAACAGCGTAATGTTTCAATTAACGCTTTTCTTCTGTGCACAAGCAGCTATAATCAAGGTCTATGGATGCTGTAACAAACTTACAAGCAAAATGATTTTGAAGTCGATAAAAACAAAGTACCATCTTACTTGTAGCAGTGCCAAGTCTTCAGCAATGAGCCACACAAGACAGTCTTGCCCAGTGTCAGCAGCTGAATTGGTAAGAGCTGACAAAGGTCTTGCAAAACACGTTTTTGGTTCTAGCAAGAGGAGGGTCTGTTGGGCTTTGCTCCTCTGTCATGTTTTCAATATTCTTGGAGTCACTTGCTTGAAAAGTGAAGGTGGAGGAATGACCATCCTTCTGTGGCAATGCTTTTTCCTCTCACCTGAGGCTAATTGACAGGATAAAAAGTTACTATCTCCAGTGAGAAAAGAACTTTGTGCAACAAGATCATGAGAGAAAACTGATTGCTTCAAATCATCTAAAGATAAGCCTTTTGCAGTATTTTTATTAACGCAGGTACATTCAACCTATGGTCCTCTAGGACAGTATATGACTTGATAAGTCATTTTTTAATAGCTTCTTCCTTCACTAAGAAAATAAGCTTAAAACCAGATCAAATGGACACACAGATGTCTCACTGCTTTATTCCTGCCCATTGAATTCATCCGTATTTCTATTTCTATTTTGTAAGGGCAACAGCGAGTTTTCACAGTGTGCTCCCTTTGCTCTCACTCTATAATCAACCATTTTGTCTGAGGAATGTCAAGCTTAAGTGAGATAATGGTATATTTATGTGGAAATCCTTAAAGACAAAAGAGTTTTCATATTGTTTCACACATATTGTACTGCACCTTCCCATGGAATTCTGAATCCAACTTACAGGACAGATGGGTTCTCTGCCGCTTAAGCGCCCTCCTGACAGACAGAGGCAGAAGCGCAGACTCTGGAATGGGGGTACTACTGTACATCAGACAGGTAACCGAATTAGTGTAGACATCATCAGGATTCTCAGGTGCAATAGGGGGAGTCCACAGCTTAAAGAAAGCCCAACCCAACAAAATACATCAACAAACAACCTATGTTTTGTCATTAATTGAAGAATTTTAGGTAAGGTTTCCTTCAGATGAAAGAAGGGCTGCTGACTTACAGGCATTATTTCTCTTTCTCCATCTGGGCCTTCACAGACAAATTCCTGTGTGAGAAACAAGGAATTTTTAAAACATCAATACATCATCCAGCCCAGAACTCAGCATTTAGAAACATATGCATGTCTGTAATAACTAGAATTAAAACATTCTTAAAAAATATCTATATATTAATTAATCTTAATTTTCAAAAGCCAGCATACTTTTTTCAGTCTCTTCCTTCAGTGATTATTACTTTGATACATAACTGTGTGATTCCAAGTCAACCTACAAAACAACAGCCCTTCTGCTAAAGCACCAACCTGCTACTCTACAGAATTAAAACTGCCCAGAGTGACAGTCCCTTGTGCAAGGGTGTAGGACCAATGCAATATGAACCCAAGAGACATCCTTAAATACACAGTTCATAGTCACAATATGGAAATTCTTTGAATTCCAGGGACTTGGACATCCCATGTTATAGGCATCGTCTCTGGTATACATTAAGAGTTCCTCGTTCACTTCCTGCTGAAATCTTTCTTCTGCCTTTTTCAGCTCCTTGGCATGCTGACATTCCCATTTTTTAATTGCAGTTTTTAACTCCTTTTAAGAAGAAAATTTGTACTCTAAAATATTACCTCTTTTCACAATAAATATGCCAACAGCAGTAAATCCCCACAGAGTTGATCCTGGTAACTACATACTAAATTCAGCTTTTATTGGCTAACAGTCATAGCAAAGTTAGTTAAACTAAGTTTTCATTCTTGTGAAAGGCCCTCATGCCAGTAAAGAGAAAGGGAAACATGTCTACTTGTTAATTAGGAACCAGTGTGAATTTAGGCCATTATCATTTGGATCAAAATTTCATTGCTCATGAACAAAAGAAAACCAAACTTGTTTTTCTTGATTACTCAGAAAATGAGATATAGTCACTTACATTGCTGACTTTCTGGCTGTTTTGATCATTTAAAGTATGAAACAATTCCAAGGAATTCAATGCATACTTTTCAATTGGCTTAAGCTGTTCAGAAAAACATTTTGACACACTGCTAGTTATTTAGCTTTTGTATTAGAAACATGTAAATAAACAGAGATTTAAAAACAAGCAGGAAAAGCTACCAACCAATAAGTATATTTATTTGGGTTGCAAATAATGGCATCATAATTAAGACAGAAAAGAGACCTAGGGACCAAAAATCTGATATTCTTGTCCCTTGGTAGTCTGATCACATCCCACAGGTATCACTGAGAATAAGCTCCAACTACGGGCTTTCATTTGCTTAACTAAAAAAAATTATAATCCCATCTGACATACTATGCCCGCTTTTGCCTGGTTGTTGGTTAGCAGGCTGCTACTTGGGTTCTGCACAAGCAGCCATAGGGAAAGGGAGACAATCGGAATCTGACAGAATTTAGGGAATGCTTTGAATAGTCATTTCATGGCTAAGCAGAAACAGATCCAAGGCCTTAAAGAAAAAAAAAATAAGTATCTGAGAAAGTGCAGGACTGTAAAATAGTTTTTTATCACAAGATGCAGTTTAGTTCAATGCACTTCACAATCCTCAGGAGAACATTTGAAGACTTAAATGTTTCAGTACACGAACAGATCTACCAACAAGCTCAGTTTACCTCCCAGGATTGTATTTAAGTTTGCCCAGAACAGTTTCATGTAAACAGAGTGGAAATAAGGTACTTTACAAAAGCCCTTTGATTGTTGTACAGGAAAGTTAATTTCAAATATTTCTAAAGGTTTGCCTAAAAGACAATCATCATACCCGATCCACAAAGCCAGCCAGCTCTTCCAGCCGTGAAAGAACTACAGTATTTCCTGAATCATACATCTCTGAATACGTGTAATCTCTTATCTCATATCATGTCTCTTCTGTAAACTTTCTGGAATCCTCTATTCCATATTCAGAGTAAGAACATTATGGAAATATATTCAAGTATGGCATAAGACACTATATGATGTCAAAAGCTTTTTTAAATAATCCTAAAAATGAGTTTAGAGAAGTAAGATTACAGGTATATTTGACACCTCTTTGCTGCAGGAGATGTTGGTTTTGTTCGATTACAACAATGACAAAAATAGCATAAAATTATCATTGTAATGAACACAGTTTTGCTTCTAGATATTTTTATCTTCTGCTTTTCTCTGTGAGCTAACAATTCAGGATTTTTACTGAGTTTAACTGTGATCACATACCACTGCCCCCCAGACAAGTCTGTAAATAAATATAAAACCAGATGATGTTAAAAGTTCCGACTCTGAACTAGTAAAGCACTCATTTTTACGTATCATTAAAGAACTGCTCACATTCTTCATGTTACAGTACCAGAGTTAAAAGGTCTGTTGAACCATCATCTCCTTGAGCAGCCACTTCTTGAACCAAATGTTTAATACCTTTTTCCAATAGCCTTTCTTCAACAGAATTGCCACTTACAAGCCTGTAAAACAAAGAAACTCATTAAATACTGTTCCCTAGAAACCAGTGACACTTTCTGAAATTCAACTGTTTCATGCTGAATGTTCCTCACTTATGGCAGTGAGCACCAACACTTCTTCAAAGTCCATCAGGTATTTTCATAGGAAGTTTTGGATTCGTTTTTTTAATTTCTTAGAGAAAGGTTTTTTTTTGTTTCGTATTACATCTGATTTCGTATTTTCAAAACACCGGTTCTTTTAAGCTCTTATTTTCAAAATGATGAATAAACAGTACTGTCATCTATACAACTGGGTTTTTAAAAAATCCTTCCAACAGCAGGTTATTTGCTAACAGTGTCTGCGATGCACACCCAGGTGTACCTGCCCAGTGGTGTAAGGCTAGTGAGAGCTCCCCTCTGCTCTGCTCCGCATACCCTTCCAGGAAAACAGTCACATGAGAAAAGCTTTCAAATATATCTGACAACTACACAAACATTAGCATCTCATCACTAGTAGAATTGAAATTCAATGATAGACCATCAAGACATTTACTGTCTAACAAGAGCAGAAAGCACCCACAGGTATTAACCTTCATTTTAAAGGGATCTTAAAAGACCAAATCTTTAAAGGGATCTTAAAAGACCAAATGACTGGAACTAAAAGGACAACCTCAATAAAAAACAAGATTCATCTAAAAAAAAACATTTTCCCCCAATTTTTGATTTTAAGGCACCTATATTATTTCTTAGCATAAAAGTCACCTGTATATGTGAATATCTCTGCCTCTTGCAATTTTATCACACCATTCTTTAGCCATCAGCGGATCTAAGCCAGCATCATAGAAGACAACAGTATCCACATCAACATAACTGACACCCGCGGAAGGAGTGTGGGGTGAAAGAATAGCACAGAAGAATCGCTTTTCTTCGTTGAAGTTTTTTATGGATTCCTAAAATTGGGAGACAAGCCACTTAGTTACAAATTCCCAGGAATAAAGCATAAATCTCTAAACAAACATTTTTAGAGAATGAGAAGATCAGAAAAATTGCTTTCTTATTACTTCCATAACCTACACTAAGCATACAAAGATTTTAAGTTATCTGACTGGCCCCATTACAGATCTGCACAATTCAAAATTAGTTTGGGTACCATTAAAATTATTCATTTAAGGTTCAGTCAACCAGATAAAAATCTAAAGATCTATTACAGCAGTCACATTATGTCCTACGACTAAGCACACCTGACTGTGTTATTACATTCTATGTGAGCTTCACCATTTGTCTATTGACTAAATCTAATCCATTCTATTGTGCTCCCTTGTGTTGCTTTAAGGCAAACCATTCCTTTATGTTTTATACTGCATCTGACAAAGCGTAACAATGCAATTTGAAATAAAAAGTCAGAAAAGAATAACTATATTGTTAATGTTTGCTCAAATTGTAGGCCCCAGAGGATACCGAGAATCATACTGGGGAGGGAATTGAGCATCCTTTCAATTTATCCTCAGTCAATGCCAGGGCACTCTACAGAATAACAAAAGCCCCTGGAGTAAGGCTGAGGAAATGCCAACATAAAAACAGCAACTGCACTTACAGTACTAACAATGCATAGAGCTACAGATAATGAAAGCAAAAGCAATTAATCAAAATGCTATTGTGAAATAAAATGTCTTTCAAGCACAAATTCTTCATAAATGTAGGACAACTAGTAGCATACCTCTTGGAAACACCATGGATGCCTCATCAAATAGTAACATGACTGACATATTTCATGTATAATTACATATTTTGTGCTACAGCTACATACATAATTTGCTTAAGTAATGACATTATGCAAATGAATTTTGCAAATGTATTAGACTTCCCTTTAGCATTCACCCTCCCACTATGAGCATCTATTTGCCACTAACTTGAGTAAGAGGTCCTCTCACCAGATAGTGCCCCAACTGCAGGCACCACTCTCATTAACTCTTATGTACGTGAGAAAATGGCAATTCAAGAAAAGCTCCAGTATATCGAGCATTGGAATCATCTGCATCAAAATCAACACACGATGTCCTCTTGCCTTCAGCCTTCGAAGCAAGACAGCCAGAGCCTCCATCTTGCCTGCTTATGAAATAAGAACTTGAAGGTTCTGAAGATAGCATTCAACAATTAGAGAAAGCACATTTGCACGGTTATAATTGGTGGTGGTTCTTTTAATACCTGAATCTTGCTGCACCAGTTGGGGATCTGGAAACTGTAGGAAATGAGGCCTTACTATTTGCTGCAATGAATGGGGGTAGGGAAGCATCTGTTCCTTCAGATTAAACTTCAAGACTTTCATTTCATGGGTGTATATATAAGGAGGATTTGCTACATACAAATATGGAGGAGCAACAGCCACAGCTGGCAATATGCAGAGATCTCTGTAAAACAAACCAAAACTTCAATACGCTATTTTTTAGCTGCTTGGGCTATTAAGCACTCAAATACAATAATAAATATTGTATTTATTACAATACAATGTCTGCATGGATGCATAGAGGACCCGGCTAAAGGTAATTGAAAGTAAATCAGTAGGTCAAGTTTTATATTAACATCAAGAAAACACAAGCCCAATAAAGATCAATACAAGACAAGAAGAAATTACAAGTATATGTAAAGTTACTCAGATAAGATATCTTGCAGCTCTTACTTTTTTGTAGGGAAAAAAAATACAAAAAATATAAGATATGCCAAAATAGAGTAGAATTGCTATATAACAATTGCCATGGAACTATTAAAGGTTTTAAAATCTTAGAGTATTCTAGAATTGTACATCAAGGATGCAAATAGTTTCTGCATAAAGGATTTTTGCCTGCAATATGGATAAAACAAGGCAACTCATTTATCACTTTTACCATTTTGCAGTATTTTACATAAATAGCCTGTTTTGGATCATAGTTTATAACCATCATATTTCTGCAAAGACTGCAAATGGATTTATTTCAATTACCTACAAAGAAGTTCCTTCAGGGCGATCTGTTGCTGCCTCAATGTCAGAATGAGCTGTTGCAAGGGATCCTTTAGAACCAATGAAGTACATGGATATGGGAGGCAATTTGCAAAGCCAGACCAGCGCCATTTGTTAGTCCTGGCAGAACAATGCTGAGACATTTTTCTTTCACTGATCCAAGAGCAAATTTCCAACAAGTCTCTGCCATACAAAGGGGTTCTGGAACAACAACGCTCATTTGCAAAATGTATTTTGTCCAGGTGTTCCTTTCATTGTTTTTTTTCTTCTATGATACCCTTTAAATTCAAACTTATTTTCTGAATATATTTTGAGCAGATAAAATTTATGCAAAAAAGCCATTTATGCATCCAAATGTTGAAAACAAGGATAATTTAGTTAATGCAATAGTTCAATGACTGATTATGAAAGCAGAAGTGAGCAAGAGAAAAGTTGACAATTAGAATAGTGTTTGTGGTACAAGGACAGATGCTATGTTTGGTATTTTAGTGACAAATAAACCAGCTTTCCTACTTTATGCTTATTGGCAAAAATGTAATGGGACTTTCAAACTACCACCGGAGAGTCCGTTAGTACAGGTGGATGAGACTAGTTCATTACAATATTCTACACGATTTAAAAAATAAAGCAGTGAACAGATATGCACACATGAATTTTATAAACTATACATTGTTCATGATCAAGTATATACTCTATCATATGAAGAGTTAGCATAGTACCTGAGTTGGACATGATTTAGATTTAGTGCTCAAGTCATCCACTGTCACATTAGTAAAATCAATTTTCCAGGAAAGCAGCAAAACAATATTTTAATATTTTAATGAAGAAAAAAAATTTAATTTTTA